>CM021109.1:124141938-124385404 GCA_007115665.2 Sequoiadendron giganteum | reverse complement strand
GAGAGAGAGGGAGGAAGTTAGAGAGAGATAGAGGGTATAGGATTAAGGGTAGAGGGTAGAGGGTTAAAGGTAGAGGGGAGAGAGATAGGAATGAGTGAGTGAGTGAGTGAGAGACCTGAGAGAGGGAGATGGGGTAGGAGGGAGAGAATTGAGAGAGATAGGGAGGGAGGGAGGGAGGGAGGGACTAAGAGAGAGATAAAGGGTAGAGGGTTTAAGGGTTTAGGGTTAAGGGTAGAGCGGAGATAGATAGATGGAGTGAGAGATAGAGAGAGAGAGACCTGAAAGAGGGAGAGGGAACATGAGGGTGAGTCCTGAGAGAGAGAGAGGACTGCTGTGGAGAGAGACATAGGGTGAGGGCCAAGGGCAGACAGAGAGACATAGGAGGAGGAGAGAGAGAGAGAGAATCAGACAGGGAGAGCCGCAGTAGGAGGGGAGAGAGAGGGAGTGGGAGAGAGATAGAGGGTATAGGGTTTATGGTAGAGGGTAGAGGGTTTTAAGGGTTAAGGGTAGACGAGAGAGAGATAGAGACTTGAGAGAGTGAGAGAGGGTAGGAGAGAGAGAGAGAGAGATGAGGGAATGATATATATGTAGTTAGAGAGGAAAGGAGACAAGGAAGGGAGGGAGAAGTTAGAGAGAGAATAAGTAAGGTGGATATATCTATTGAGAGAGGGAAGGATGGAGAGAGGGAGAGAGAGAGAATGAGGTATAGAGGGATAGGTAGGTAGAGAGAAGTAGAGAGGTAAGGAGAGTTGGAGGGAGAGGTAGGGATGGAGAGAGAGAGAGGTAGGCAGAGAGAGTAAAGGGAGATATAGAGAAGTGGAGAGGGAAGGAGAGATGGATGGAGAGGTAGGGATCGAGGGAGAGATAAGGATTTAGAGAGAGGTGAGAGAGTGAAATAGAGAGAGAGAGAGGTGGGTAAGGAGAGGGAGGGGAGATAAAGGGAAGTAGAGAATGGAGGAGAGAGGGAAGAAGAGGTAGGGAGGGAGAGATAGGTGAGATAGAGAGAGAGGAGGGAGGGAGGGATATTTAAGGAGAGGGGGTGAGATAGAGAGAAAGAAAGTAAAGAGGGAAGGGGGAGAGAGAGAGGTGATAGAGAGAAGTAGAGGCGTAATGAGAAAGGTAGATAGATTGAGAGAGGGAAAGAGAGAGGGAGAGAAAATGAGGTATATAGGGGTAGGCTAGACAGAGAGATGTAGAGTGAATTTTGGTGGAAGAGAGAGAGGAGGGAGGGACAGGTAAAGATGGATAGTTGAGATAGATAGAAGGAGAGAGATATAGGTAGAGAGAGGGCAAAGAGATATAGAAAGAGGGGGAGGGAGAGAGGAGAGATAGAAAGAGGGGGAGGGAGGGAGAGATGGAGAGAGTAGAGAGGGAGGAGAGAGACAGAGAGAGGTGATAGAGAGAGAATTAGAGAGGGAAAGAAGGTGGATATATTGGGAGAGAGGAGGCAAGGAGGGAGAGAGAAATAGGTATAGAGGGACAACTAGGTAGAGAGAAGTAGATATGAAAGGAGAGATATAGGGAGAGGTAGGGATGGAGAGAGAGGTGAGACAAAAATAGAGAGAGGTCTAGGTAGATAGAGGGAGGAGGAGATAAAGAGAAAAATAGAGGGAAGGAGAGAGGGAGGAAGAGGTAGGGATGGAGAGATAGAGGTGAGAGAGATAAGAGAGAGGAGGGGTGAGATAGAGAGAAAGAGAGTAGAGAGGGAAGGGAAAGAGAGAAGTGAGATAGGTGATAGAGATGTGTGATGGAGCTTAAAATTAGAGAGATAAGGAGGAAGGTGGAGAGATTGAGATGGAAAGAGGGGGGAGAGAGAGATGTATAGAGGGATAGGTTAGATAGAGAGAAGTAGAGAGAAAAGGTGGGTGAAAGGAAGAGAGAGGGAGAGAGAGAGGGGGAGAAAGAGAGGTGAGATAAAGAGAAGTAGAAAGGGAAGGAGAGAGAGAGGGAGATAGAGAAAATTAGAGAGGGAGGGAGAGGAGAGAGAAGTGAGATAGAGAGAACTAGAGAGGGAAGGAGAGAGAATGACAAGATAGAGAGTAGAGAGGGGAGGAGAGAGCGAGGGAAGCAAAGAGAGAGAGAAAGAGAGGAGAGGGAGGGAGGGAGGGAAGGATAGGTAGGTGTAGAGAGTAGAGAGAGATATATAGAGATTAAAGGAGAGGGATGAGAGATAGAAAAATGTAGAGAGGTAAGGAGGGAGGGAGATAGATATTGGAGAGGGAAGGAGAGAGAGATGGACATGTAGAGACATAGTTCTTGAGCTCAAGGAAGATATTGTTAGATAAAGGGATGGAGATAGTGAGAGAGAGAGAGGTCTAGAGAATAAGAGATGAAAATGAGTGAGATAGATGAAATTCGACCTCCTGAGTACTAAAATTTGACCTCTTGATTACTGAAATTTGACATGCTGATTACTGAAATTTGACTAAGTCTAAAATTTTTAAGATCTTCCAAAAACTAGAATTTGCATTATAACTCTTAGAGATTTGAAACCACTCTCAAACATCCTGCCTATATATACATGAAATATAACTTAAAGTATAAGAAATTAAATGTCCATATGTAAATGTAAACTTATACTTAAATTTTTATTTCATGTATATAATTTCCGTGATAGAGAAAGTGAAAATCTAGTTCTGTGCAAAGCAGACCATTTAGCGCTCGCCAAAAGGCTTGCTTTAGACATGTTAATTAACAGGATTTGGTAAATTTTCTCATATTTTTGACCATGCTCCCCATCTCATTTGCACATCTTTCAATGCAAAGTTTATAAAAAAAACCGTGATAGCGTTAACCTCTATCTCAGCTATCTAAATATATAATTCTTTTTTCATTTTGATTTAGTTAAGGTTTTGATCCATGGCTTCTATTGTAAATGCCTTCGTTTTTGGTCAAAAACCAACATGTGCTAGGTTTAGGATAGATTTTTACACGTTCATCGGAACGTGAAACAAATTATGTTTTTTGAAACTAGACTCCATTCTACACATGATGAAAAAAATAAAATCAATTTTCGATTAGTTTGCAAAAAATTGGGGGGGAGCACGCTCAAATTTCAGCTTTTTAGGATGTGTCCACTTTGAAAATTCATAAAATATTATATATTCATTAAAAAAATTATCCGAAAGAAGGAGGATAAACTACATGGTGTTAGCTAATTTCTCACTATTGGGATTTTTGAAATTCTAAAAAAAAGTTAACCAAAAAGGGGGGAGCCCTCAGGCGCTATGCTATTTTTTTTGATAAAAATAGGACCTGTTTTGCCCCCCTCCCCCCCCTTTTTGAGACCCTTAATCTTGATTAATTTAAAAAAATAATAGTAGCTTAGAAACTAGACCTGGAGCACTTCAACTTTTGTTCTTGCCGCATCTTGAAATTTTGAGAGTAAGTATCTTCATTTTCTCGTGCAAATCAGATTTTCCTGATTTCAAAAAAAAAGGTGGCATCTTAAGAGCCAAAATTGTGTCACGGATTGGTGCACTTACCCATGTATCTCATTCAAATCCTACAGCAAAGTCCACCCCTGTAAAAATTGAGTCTAAGGGATAGAGAAAGGAAAGAAATAAAAATAGAAAAAGAGTGTATATGGTTGTTTCTGATGATGAGAAAACTGAGTCTGATGAAGAAGTCAAAGAGATCAGGCATCAAGGCACCAAGGAAAAAATAGTCACAAAAGGAAATCCTTCCGATGAGGATGATCAGGCAAAGAAGAAAGAAAAGACTAACAAACCAAGTATGTCAGTACAAGTAGTTGAAAAATCTTTTGGTTAAGGATGGAAATCTAAAACCACTTTGCAAATGGTACAAGTATTTTGATGAATCTGACAAAAGAATTCTTGAAGAAGAAACAATAAAACATATGAATACTTTCAATAAAGGATTGATTTAAATTATGCCTAGTTTTCCAAAAAGTTTATATGACATACTGGAAATGAGGAGAATTAATGATAGAAATGAAGAAGAAAGGATGAGAGAAAGAATCCTAGCAGAACTATGTCTAGTGATGTCTGTGGATGAGATGAAGACACTTTTGAACAAGGCCCAAAATAAATTTAAAAGAAAAATAAGGGTTAACAATCTAATGATTGGTTTAGCCGATGAAGTCACAAAAGAAACATAAAATATTCTAGGGGAAATACTGTTGAATGAGAGAATTGAAGTTGTGGATGAGGAAACACATGCTGACAATGTTTCACCTGATTTGATGAAAGATGTAGAAGAAGGAAATTTTGACTCTACTGAAAATTTCTAGATTCCTCCTACAAAAGATAACACCGAAATCTGTATGGAAGTGGAGGCACTTGAGAATGTATCTGTTGACAAGGTAGAGATTTCTAAAGACAAATCAAAACCTTCAACTGAGGAAGCAATAGTTGGGGAAAAGAAATATTATGTGAATCCAATTCCAATTGAGGCAAAAGACACTGCTGAGGCAGTGAAAAATTTCTTAGTTGATCACAAGGGAGAGATTGAACCGGAATTAATTGAAGGTCCTATTGACCTGTCTACCTTAAGCCCAATCCATAAAATGAAAGTAGCTTCATTTTCTCAAGCAAAAGCCCAAAAAGAGCTACTGAAATCTCACATTGAAGATGGTGAACTGTTGAATCTTGTGTTCGGAGTATTGGAGAAGATTATGCCTTCTTTTGTGAAAGACCCGACCGGATCTTCATCCGGTGAACAGAAAAACCTTATCAACTCGGTGAGTGCTCTTTTTGAGTCACTAGAAAAATCTGCTATGGAAAAAGTACAAAAGGAATTTGATGTTAAAAGATTCAGTGGTTTGAAAGTATTTATTTCCAAAGACAAAATTGTTTTAGCCACATGAATAAAGAATGTACATAATGCTTTATTAGAAGGTGGTAAGATTTACAAAGGATGTTTGTCTTTTTCAAAGTTTACTAAAGCAAATGAGAAGAAGATAAAAGATCTGGAAAAATAGTTAATTGCCATTTTTGATGGATTTGATCCTCTATCTAGTGGTATTGGAAAAATAGAAGATGAAGTAATGACTTTGCTTGATATGATAAAAATCTTGGAACATGAAAATAACAAAATTATTGTTGGAAAATGTGAACTTAGAGGGACAATTTGTCCAAAGATTGACATACTGTCAAGTGCTCTAAAAGAAGGAGAGGAATCTATGGTAGTTGGTGGTCCAACCAACTTAGAATCTGTAGAGACACAATCTTATTTGATCTATGGCCATATCACAATAATGGAGAGTCTCAAAATAGTTTGGGATGCTAAATTGATTCAACTGAAGAAATAATTTACAAACATCTTTCATCTTTTGTAAGTTAAAGAAGTATTTTTGCATAACAGTTTTGTTTGATCCATTTTTGGTATGCACACCCCTACCTTTGTTATTGATGTCGAAGGGGGAGAAGATTGGAGTGAAAAATGCTTAATCATCTTAGGGGGAGAATTACATTTTTGGAATTTTGGAGAAGGCGGTGTAGTCTATCTTGGTACTGATTCGACACTTATTCATTTTTCACTAAGTGTTGCCATCAATGCCAAAGTGAGAGATTGTTGGCAAGAGACACTGCAGTATCACTTGGTCTTGTCATTTATAGCAACTCAAATTGATGATCAGATACACACACTATCATTTGATCATACCTGTAGACAGATTGAAGATTGATAAGGTAGAACAAAGTATCTGGTAGCACAGTGTTCATCGATCCGTATGAAGAGTTAAGGTTATTATCTTGTGTTTCACATCTCAAGAAATTATTTTTGGCATATTATCTCTATTACTTCTAAAGCACAGTGGCTTGTATTAATTCATGTAAAATTTAGAAGATCCGATTAGCTTATTCCTAGTTTTTCTTGTATTGGAGCTGACCTCATGAATGCATTATGTCACAGATGTATAAGGAATATTTAACTAAATGTTTTCATTCGCTATCATGTTTGTTTGGGTCCCCTCTATGTCTTAATTGAATTTGGAGGTGCGCATCAAGATTTAATCAAGGATCTAGTCGACAGTTGTAATTATTTGTGTGTTCTATTGAAGTCGACAAAGTGTAATTAATTCTATGATTGTGGATATATATATAAGATTGGCTATATCTTTTTTTATGATGTATGAGTTGTGTATTGGTGTGAATTGTGAATTAGAGTAGAGAAGGAGAGTTACTAAGCGTGGTTTCACTTGCACATAGAAGATCTATGTTGTGTGTATGAGCAGAACAAAGCAGAAGTACATAATTAGTCTGTAAGGCAGTAGATCTATTATTGAGCTTAACAGGAATTGTAATCAGGCATTTGTAGATGCTACTTTTCTTAGTTCAAACTCTCAAATGGTTTTAATTTGATTATCTTTTGTAAGGCAGTGAGCCTTCCCTATGAGCAGTGAGCTCTAGGTAGTGCACCTAAATGCAAGTGCATTCCACTTTTTTAATCTTCATTTGAGTATACTCAGATCATAATTATGGATTGGCCATCTACCGTGGTTTTTCCCCTAATAGGATTTCCACATAAAAATCTTGGTGTTACGGTGTTGTGTTTATTTTGATTTTTATGTATTATGATTGAATAGTGTTAATGCTTTGAAGATAAAGGCTAATAAATTTGATTTTTTCACAACACTAATAAACCCCCCTCTTAGTGTAGCTTGTTTCCAATAGATGAATCTTCTAATATTGATCAGAGCATGTACAAATTTTTTATTCATGGATTGCAGTATCTTACTGCTACTAGACCGGATATCATGCATGCAATATGTTTGGTTGCAAGATTTCAAGCAGAACATAAAGAGGCACATGTTACAGCTGTGAAGAGGATATTCAGAATTCTTAAGGGAACTCCATATTATGGGCTATGGTATCCTAAGGATATTGATTTCACATTGAATGCCTACAATGATGCAGATTTAGCTAGTTGTGTAGATGACCAGAAGAATACAATTGGTGGTGTATTCTTCCTTGGAGGAATATTGGTCTATTGGTTGTGTAAGAAATAGGATTCAATTTCTTTATCCACTGCAGAAGCTGAGTATATTGTAGCAGCATCCTATTGTATATTGGTACTTTGGATGAAGAAAACCTTGAAGGACATAGGTGTGATGTGTGATAATCCTATCTCTATATTTTTTGACAATACAGGTGCAATAAACATTTCAAAGAATCCATTGATGCATTCTAGAACAAAGAACATATCTATCAGGTGTCACTTCTTGAGGGAGAAGGTATTGTAGAATGAAGTTAGATTGGAATATGTGTCTACCAAGGAACAGGTTGTTGACATATTCACTAAGGCCCTTCTAAAGGATACTTTTGAGTATCTTAGGGGAAAGTTAGGGGTTATTGCCCCTCCTTTCTTGAACTAGGTGCACATGGAGGTTCATCACTCTAGTGGTTTCACAGACTATGTTTTTGTTCTAGACTAATGAGTGTAGTATACTCCTCAGGGGGAGTAGAGATTTGCATTGTTGTAGTATGTGGTGTGGGTGCACTCCTAAGGGGAATCGATTAGAGCTTTATTTGGCAAGTGTTCTCATGCAAAACTTTCCTTTTCCATTGATGTCAAAGGGGGAGAGAAAGTCATGTGAAAAAAATGAAAAGGAGAGAGAGTCTTGTAAGGAGAAGAGAGTAGAAGAAGTAGGATAATGTGTATGTTTTCTTTCATGGTTTTTCAAATCATCTGTTGCCATCAATGATAAAGGGGGATATTGTTGCAAGTATGGATGTGTTTGGTGGTGTTGTCATTAATGTTGGCATCAATGCAAACATAGTTCAGTGTGATTGCAGATGGTACTTGTATAGTTGAGATACTGTAGAAGTGTTTAGAGTACATAGAACTATATCTATGAAGTTGTAGTTGTTTTTACCAAGTGCTTTTGAGAAAATTAAGAAATAATGAAGGCAGTGTTGAGTGTGTGTTCTAAGTATGCTTCAGTATTGTGCTCTGCATTTCTTCTATGTTGATCCTATGCTTGTGCGGATCTATGGTATTGTTCACGAGCTTCAATGGATAATGTATCCTAAGTTTTATCTTTTGGATTGATGGAGAATTAAAGATGTTGTCATCGATGTGTGAACTGGTTTGGCAGAACTATTTGTCTGTAGACTGGGAGAAATTGTTTTTCTTCACAATCTTCTGGTGTTTTGTTTCAGGTCCCGTGGATCTGGGAGATGACTTATATTGATGTTTTTAGTCTTCTATAAAATGTTCTTATGATTTGGTGTTCCGGAAGACTTGCTCCAGAGCCCCTATGTGTTGTTGGTTGGTTCGGTTAGATTGTTGAAGAATGTTTTGTGCATGAAGATTTTTGTAGTTGCTATGGATGTACCTGAAGGTCTCTAACAGATGTTAAATTTTTTGGTGAAGCATGTTGGGTGATCCACACATGATCATCTTGCTAGAGATGTGCATACTTCAAAAATCATTGGTGTTTTCATAAGGTTTGGCTGACTTAGTGTCTACATGTTACATAAATATTTTCATCAAATTAAGGAAGCATGTGATTGATCCAAGATGTTGTTTGGGTCCTAACTAAATGTGTAATTAGACCTCTCTCATTCTTACCCACTGCGGGAATGTTGAGTAGCCGACCTAATTTGAATTTGTAAATTGAAGGATGTATAGTCGACCTTGGAAAATGCTTCTAGGGTTGAATATGGTATAAAAGCAAGTCAATATGTTGTGAATTGTAAGACAAGCAAGTGAAGTGTGCAAACAAGTGCAAAAAGAAGAGTGTGTAAGAGAAAATCAAGGCAACAATACTTTGATGTGTTAGATTCCTGAAAGTGGTGAGTTAATGGTGTCTACAATCTTCTAATCGAGCTGTGAATGTGTGGAATCTTTTGTGGTGGATATGTATTTATCTTTTCTTTTCTTAATTTGTAGGTAGTGAGCCTCCTTTTGGATAGTGAGTCCTATTGTAGGCAGTGAGCCTTTGTATCCGAGCAGTGACCCCTTTGGCAGTAAACCTTTGTATCTGGTATTGCATTATTACTATATTGTGAGCTAATCCTCACAGTGATTTTTCCCTGATTGGGTTTTCCACATAAATCTGGTGTCTGGTGTTTGATTTATATTATTTTCATTTCATGTTTACACTTAATAATAGACCGAGTTAAAGTAGAATTGATTAAGGTTAGAAGTAAAGTAATTTGATACAACTGATTCACCCCCCCTCTCAGTTGTCTTGTGCATTTCAACACCAAACACCTCCACAGTGGAAAGAAGTGAAGGTGAACCACATCAAGGGTTAACCAAGACCCAAATCTACATCGACATGCTACACCAAGCTTCCACAAACCATGAGGCTCATTTGCAAAAATCACTAACATACCCAATTGGCCAAATCGACACTAAAACTATCAAGCAACCAAATTCACACTTCACCAAGGTCAAAAAAGTCTTGCAAAACATGTAGAAACATTACACAACATTTTGAAATATTATAACACCAAAAAAATATTAAAAAAAACTATTGCAAACACATTAAATTGAGAATACTATCATCATGTGCAACTAGTCAAATTGCCATTGATCTATAACTCATGAACCAAGCTTAGGGAATAGCTGAGCAATAAAGACACCAAGGGAAGATAGGTATAGGAAATATCAACACATTCCCAAATCTACAAGGCAATAAACTTTAATGTAGAGAAATGTGGAGAAATTCTATTTCTCCTAGATATCCCTCTTCACAAGCCAGAGACAATCCAACACACTGTCAACCATATATTCTACTGCCACACAATCCAAAACCTGAAACTCTAGATATAACACCTTCAATGAATTTTGATCAGATCACATTTAAACCGCACAAGAACATCTTCAAGAATGAATAAATATAGAGAAAAATAAAAAAACACTACCCAATCACCTTGTACAGTCTTTATGCAAATTTTCTTAAAAGCACTTGGAAACCAAGTAACCCTTCTACATCTGCGACACCTTCTCAACATATCCATACCATAGGTTGATATCAATGACAACACTGATGATAACATAGTGCAACAAGGATTCCTACTAATATAAGCCTACTTAATTTTTTTGTCCATAATAGTTAAAATAGGATATTTATTAATAAAATAATACTTTATGATTAAAAATTATGCTAAGATTTTTTTAATCCAAAATGGCTCTACTAAGCATACTACTATCCCTCATTTTTTCATCATTTTTTGTTATCTTTGTAAATTAATTCTACTTATCGGTGTATGGATTTGTCTTATGCCTCACTATTTCGCTATCCCTACAGTTTTTTTCAGCATTTATTTAATATAATTCTCCACCATTGTTCATCCTTAATACCTTGATCTTGTTTTCTATTTTTTTTCTCTACAATAAATTTGAACTCTCTAAAATTTGAGAAGACCTTTATTTTTTTTTAAGAAATAACACCCATATTTTCTTGGAGAAATCATGAATAAAAAACATTTATTTTCCATTTGAAGGTACATCAATAAGACCAAATACATAACATGAACTTTCTTTCCATTTATACAATATTCAAAAAACTCCAAATAAAGGGAATAGTCAATTATATCCTATTTACCAAAGTCTTAGATTTTAATGTCTTGAAGTGTTTCTCATCAATGTGCATCATGCATTAATTATATAACATATTCTTCTAAGAAAAAACATATTTCTCAAGAATAGAACCTCAAATCTATTGCATTTAATGGTTCTTACCTTAAGGAAAAAATAGTTCAAGGAATCCTTTAGCTAACACCATGAATCTATGCACAATATTGCATCCATATTTTTTGATGGCTAATTGTATACCCACATTATTAATCTTAATTACCAGTAATAGATTCTTTTCCAAGCTAGGAATACATAGAATACCAAAAATAAGTTTTATCCTTTCATCTACAAATACAGGATTGAATCTTACATAAATCACAATATTGAGAGATGATTTTTTTCTAAAATATACCTCCCTACCATCAATGTTCTCACAATTAGATAACCACTTCTTATGGGGAGTTGTGGAAAGGATCTCCAAATTTAATCAATTATGAATCCTCACATCTATGTGTGGAAAGGGCCACAAAAAATGTCAACATAAAATCTAAATTACCATTAGACTCATTCTTCACCTTCTTATTGTGGTTTATTTTACCATTGTTCCAACACTTGAACTTAGATCTACTAGGAGACTTGGATATCTCCTTATATTTATATCTCTTTTCCTTCTTGTTCTTTCTTTTCTCCTTTGAATGGATTTTGATGACCAATGCATCCTTTATGAGTTTTAAATTTTTTGGCCTCATATCCTTTGGAAGTATAATAGTAACCACTTCATGAATATTCATCTCTAACATGGCATTAATAATTCGCATAATCAATTCGTCCCAATAATATATGGGAAATAACCTAGAAAAGTGATACAATACTCTTCCTCAACCATCTTCCCACTCAATAACTGCAATTGGTTCACCATTATATTAGAGGAATTCATGTGATTTTTCATAGAACCATGATCGTTCAATATTAATGCATAAATATTCAAAATAAAATGTTTTTTGACAAGGTATTTTGTCTAATAAAAATTCCCTAGCTTTATACAAAGCTTAACAATCATATTTTTTCATGACACATTTAGGAGCATTGAATAAAAAGGACATTGCTAAACAAATATATTTTGACTTCCCATCAACTACTATCATTTATTTTATAGAAATGTCAAAGGGTTTCTAACCAAAAACTATAGATTATATAGATCTGTATCAACAAGAAGGTACTCCCTATTGAACCTATAAATCTCAAACTTAGTCTTATTGACCTTATTGATCTCCATTTTAGATGTGATTTCTACTCTCTATTCCTAAAAATAGAAGATCAACTATGGAAATCTCCAATGCAAACAAGACAATAATAAAAAATCCTCCTCCCATAGATTAAAAAGATATAAAACTAAGCTTTGTCGATACCAAATTCAAGAAAAACAAACGTAGATATATAATAACCTTAGATAGAAATAAGTGAAAGAAAATGAAAGAGCTTCTATTTTAATGAAAAAAAAAGAATTTAGCATTTCTACACAAATATAAAAGAATAGGAATTTTTTTCTTATCTAAGTGTATTTTTTCGAAGAATGAACTATGTATATTCTCTAGAGAATAAATATTAAGCTTTTCTTTACAAAAATGAAACTAGATTTAGAAAATAAATTCTACTAATGAAAATTTTTAAAGAGATAAAAAAGGTGAAAGCGTTCCTAATTTTGAAGAAACTAATGATTCAGATATCAAATAAGAACAATGAAGACTAGTTGTTATCCTCGAATTTAGTTGCACTGAATTTGTGGGATAAGCCCTAGGAAACTTGTCAGTTTTGTAGCTCTCATACTCTAAGAACACAAAATGAGGTAGATAATACTTTCCCTCGATTGTGGTTCCCTAGCCTCAAAACGTCTTCTTGAGCCTTAGCCTCTTTTGGTTTTTTGATATTTGCAAATTGGTGAAAGTTGCAAAATTTCATTTTTGGAGTTGGAATTTTTCTCGTTCATGCAAGAGCGTTGAATTTTAGCACCCTTGCATGCCTAATGTAAAAAATAAAAATGTAAGGTCGATGAAATCATCTCAAATTATTGCAGGTTGCATGAGTGTTGAAATTTTTTGACTCTGCAACTCGAAGTCCACATGAATTGCAATAAATGCAAGATTTTAATCATGACTTGAGAGATTTTTTAATTGCTTTTGTTTTATTTTTCATTTTTATTGCTTGTCTTCCCTCCTCTATTCTTTGCGAACTCGTTGTGAATCTTGGTTTTCTTCATGCACAGATTTGGAAATGAGTTCTTGCCAAATTTTGCTAGGGCTTTTCTCAAAGTTTTTCTTCATTATCTTCCTTCATATTCTGCGTATGTTGTTCTAAGTCTTCCATTATATTTTTATTATATTTTTTGCACATTTTTGTTTGGTTTTGTGTTTGGGTTTTTCATATTTTCTCATTTTTCTATAGTTCTAATTATTTTCTTAGGGTTAGTATAGATTATGTTTGCATTGTTTTTGTTCTCACTATTTTCATAAACCCTGGCCATATGGCATCTTTCCATGTTATCCACATGTTATGTGATACCTTTAGGTTTTAGATACCGTATTTTTCTATCTTGTTTGAGACAAAAAATACAAAATCATTTCCTTTCAAACTTGAGTTCTTGGATTTGTTTTTGATAAACACAATATTACCTTTATGCATTACGGGTATTAAACCTTGTGATGCAAAAATAGACTATATTTTTCTGAGGGCACATTAAGATTTATAAACCTACAAGTGCTGACCTTTGCATGTAAAGCTGGTAAAAATCACCACTGATGCATACAAAATTTTCATGTTTTCTAAATAATTTACTCAAATGATATATCGGTGAATTTTGTTGATAGTGCAATGATTGTTGTATATTACTTATGTAAGAGAGGGGGACCAACCACGTCAAGGCTCAAGGTCACGTAGAGCCAAGAGTGGAGGGTTGGCATAACTTACCTCACTCTAAAGAATGTTTTGAGATGGTGGCCAAGAATGAAGAGCACTATGATGTGCTTATGTCTCTTTATAGACTTGAAATTTAGGTTTGGGCTAGGTGAGCCAGTTTTTGGAGTTAGTACTATGCCTCAAACAACTCTCTGTCCAAGGATGATAGCGTGTTTCTAGGACAATAGTGTGGCACGCTAGCGTCTCTCTGGCGTGTGGGCGTCTATACGAGAAGAAAATGTAAGACAGTAAAAAACACCAAAAACTTACTAAATTGCCTAACTAACTGATTTTAATGAAAAAAGATAGAACAATAAAATACAAAAAGTAAAGATGAAAATGATAAAGCAAGTAAATAAGAACTAGGGTGATGAATATTATCTCACAAAAGCCCCAATTTTCCTAGCTAGCTCCACGTGCACATTCACCTACACATAAGAAAGAAGGGGAAATTTTTTGGGGTTGTATAGAGGCCTACCTCAGTTAGACCCCCATTTTGGTGTTTTCACCTCCATCGATAGCCATAATAGAAATATAGTAGAATATGCGATAAAGAAAGTAGAAAGAAATATTTTTGAACACTACAAAACAATACTATGCTACTCTATCAAATCATAGAGAGGAGTGAAGCATTACGACCTCCACCCAAAGGATCACTATCCAATGGATGGATAATGCAAGGTATGGACTTGGAAAAGTCACCATGATTGCAATGGTGATGAAGTGAGGTCTCACAAGACTCCAAGCCCACAACGTCTATGGTTGCCTCACACTTGCAATGTGGAGTTGATGGAGTTTCAATGCTGCTACAATGCTCATAATGGAGTGCTAGAATGTTGCTTGAGAGTGTGAAGAAGTTGAATCAACTGCTAAGAGGTGTTGAAGTGTTTTCTATGCACTTCTCATCATAGTTAATGCATAGATGCATCACCTCTCTTGAAAGACAATCTTCCACAATCAAATTGCATAACACTATCCCAAGGTCTCTAATGTCAGGTCTTGATGGTGCTTGGAATATCTTAGTTGATTTATGTGATTTTTTAGAATCACAAGGTGGTCTTACAGATGAGTCACAAATTGGGTAAGTTGGATATGTAAATGGAGTTCTTAAGATGGGAGAGTTGTGTATTTTCTATAGGTTCAAACAATAGTCTTGAACTCCATTTCAACATCAGATTTAACTTTATGATGTGCAATGAACCTTTCCTAAGGTTACTTATTAAAAAAAATAAAAAAGAGCATGGAAGAGAGTAAGTTCCTGGATTTGAAACTACGAATGAACATTGATCATCAAGGCTACTACAGTAGACAAACTCCCTAAACTGGGTTTTGCTTGGCCAAGAGGATCCTATAGTTACACAAAACTAGTGAAATCTTCTAAGGACTGCAAATTTTTAGATTGCATACACACATCATGAACATGAAATTGAACCAGGTTGCACAATGAAGTAAGGAAGCCCAGGCTAACTTTGCATAGGAGCTTATCATCAACAAGTGCCAAAAGTATGGGCGGGAAACTCATCAAATACAGTAAGAGAAAACACCATCATCACTTCCATTCAAGAAACTGACTACTAAACTAATAACGGAAGTAGAACCATGCACACATAATGAGAAAGCTCAAAAGGAAACACCCATAAATCATGAAATGTTGATTTCTATTGCTGCAGAATTCTTTTACACCAGCTCTCCAACCTTCGACAAATGAGGGGGAGACCCCTATTTATAGTTTTCCAAAGCTCGAATGAATGGATAGGATTGAATTATATTGTGTGGCCCAGATTTGATTACACTAGGGCTTCACCTACCCCACAATATTCAGCAATTTAAAATACATCTTTGTTTTTTCTTTTTCCTATTTTGTCTTTTAGTGCCTAGGTGTTGTAGCAGTTTTGTCCTCTTGTTGATTTCCCTTTTACTGTAGCTGAAACTACCTGAAAGTTTCCCTTTGCTTGATGGACTTGCAAAATTATTCATTAGATTAAATGGGCTTGTTGACGACTGGCATCAATGGATTGGTTGCCCTCGATTCAGGCGAATAACCCCTTAAAGATCATCATCATCTAGTGAAAAGAAGGACAACTCCCCTATGCTCTCATCAAGGCCAACCCCCCTGGCATTTTGTCACTGACTTCCTTGGCACAGGCCTTCTTCTAATGTGAGCTCTATTGATGAGCGCCACAAGGAGAGGTGGGCATAAAATGAATGGTGACAGGAGCTATGTGCTTTCCTTGTTCAGCTTTCTCAATGGGTCTCCTCAACAGACCCGCGATAGGCTTCTTGAAACCTACATACATGAAGTGTCGTAAGTTCTTTCATACACAAATCAAGGAAAACGTTAGTCAAATCTTGCAAACTCCTTGTTAGATTCACCCATGCATCATCAAAAGATCACAATATTCCATCTAAATTTCCATTAGCAGTTTATTGGAGGGAGTTTGGATGTTTTGGGCCTGAGAGGCCGAACTTCCCTAGCCAGAATGTTGGTCTGAAAGGGTGAACAGGGCAGAGTGACCCAAATGGTTTCTCTCGGCTTCAAATTTAGGAAATTTAAAAATTCCATGGGGAAGAGCGGCCAATTTCAATTTGTGGGTCAAAGCTTGTTTCTAGATTGGGAGACGTTTGTATCATTATTCGGGAACTCAGAGTTACGAGGAGGGAAAGTTGTCTGGAGTTTTTTGTTTAGAACACCCATGGTGAAATGAAATTCTGAGGATGAAGTTTTATAATCCGAGACCTAGAAAGTGGAAGGCAGACGATGGGAGGAGGGATAGATGGAGTTCCCAGAACAGCCGTGGAGGGACAAAGTTCCAAAAATAGCCAGGGATAGATGAAGTTCCTAGAACAACCATAGAGAGATGGATTTCTGGAAACGGCCATGGAGGGGCTAGTAACTAGGAGTCGGAACGCCAGGGGTGGACGAAAGGAAAATGAAAAAGGAGGGATGAAGTTTTGAAAATGGCCATAGAGGGATGAAGTTCAGGAAACAACCATAGAGGGATGAAGTTCCGAAATAGCTTTGGAGGGACGGAGTTTTGGAAACAACTATGGATGGACAAAGTTCTTGGAACAACCACATATGGACGAAGTTCTAGATATGACGACAGAGGAGCCGGGTTCTGAGAGCTGGAATGTTGGGGGTGGACGAAAGGAAAAACAACAAAGGAGGGATGACATTATTGAAAAAACCAGGGACAAATAGAGTTCCCAAAGAGCCACAGAGGGATGAAGTTCTGGAAATTGCTAGGGATGGATGAGTTCCCAGAACAACCGTGGGGGATGGAGTTCTAGAAATAGCCATGGAGGGGTTAAGTTCTAGGAGCTGGAACACTGGGGGTGGATGGAAGGAAAAATGGAAAAGGAGGGTGGAGTTTCAGAAACGACCACGGAGGGACGGAGTTTTGAAAATAGCTAGGGATGGACAAAGTTGCGGAAACAACCAGGGACATACGAAGTTCTCAAAATAGCTATGGAGGGGCAGAATCCTAGAAATATCTAAGGATGGATTTCCCTAAATAGCCGTGGAGGGACGAAGTTCTAGAAATATCCAAGGACGGATGAAGTTCCTCAAATGGCCACAGAGGGGCAGGGTTCCGAGAGTTGGAACACCGGGGGTAGACGGAAGGCAAAGAAGAAAAGGAGGGATGAAGTTCTAGAAATGGACACGAAGGGGTGGAGTTCCAGAAAAAGCCAAGGATAGACAAAGTTCCCAGAACAACCACGAAGGGACGAAGTTCCGGAAATAGCCAGGGAGGGATGTAGTTCCTGAAACAGCTGTAGAGGGACGAAGTTCCAGAAATAGCTAGGGATGGACAGAGTTCCTGGAATAGCTGTAGAGGGACGGAGTTCTGAAAATAGCCAGGAAGGGATGGAGTTCCTAGAACAGCCACAAAGGGACGAAGTTCTAGAAACAACCAGGGATCGACAAAGTTATCAGAACAACTATAGAGGGATGGAGTTTTGGAAATAGTTAGGTAGGGATGGAGTTCCTAGAACAGCCTTGGAGGGACGAAGTTCTGGAATGAAATTTCTGCAACTTCCCGAAACCTAACAAAACCTTGGTAGTTCACTTACACACCACAAAAATTTCCCAAATTCAAAACGAAGGAAAAAGCAAATCGAGTGAGGAAGGACTAGGCAGAGAGGACGCTGGGGCAATGAGTGAAGGGAAACCCATAGGGGCACTTCCACGAAAGAAAAAGACTTAGAAAAACTTAGGTAGGTGAATCTAGTCAAGGGAATTTGATCTTTTGATGTCACATGACCAATTTAGGCTCCAAAAAAGGGGCACGCAAAATGAGACAGGAGAAAAGTAGCCTATTGGGAATGAAAAGAGGGGGTCTCTGCCCATGGTAGGGTGTGTGTGCAAAACAAGCACAACAAGAGGATCTCCAAGAATAAGAGATTGATTGACTGAATGAATTATGTTTTTGAAGGTGGGATGAGAAGGAATAATTTGTTTTCACATTGGTTGGTCAAAGAGGGACATTACATTTAGACCCCAATTAGGTGTGTAACACCTCTACCAACTTCATACTTGAGAATCTATCAGGGACGACAACACGCCACGTAGATGTCTATGTGCCACACGTGCATCCCCAATAAATATTCTCTCGACGACACCTAGGAAAAATGCCAAGTGTGTAAAAGGTAGGTGGGTGATGTGGAATTTCTCCTTTGGATTCAATTTTCTAAGGTGAGGGTATGTGAAAGGGGAATTTTCATAAAGGGTACAAATTTTCTCCTATACATTTTTCCCCCACTTTAGTGAGTATGAGTATCGATGAGTGTATGGTAAAGTAAATTGAAGGGTTAGAAATGTATACCTGAACCATCAAGGAAGCAGATCGTGATCTGCTGGACTCGAAAGCGTAGGGCGGGCAAAGTACTCCATAGGTACTCTCTCCTGAGGAGTTTCAAACAAAAGGAATCTATAGCCCCAAAGAACTACGGGTTTGCACAAATTACACTGAAGGCCCTCAAACCAAAGATGGACAAATACCACAGGATGTAAGCATCTTACAGGCCCACAAACCTACAAGAAGGCATTCCCCAAGTACTCTCTCATGAAGCAAACCTAGTGAAAAGGGACTCCACAAAGTCAGACTGGAAAGCAGTTTCATAGGCATACCTGCAAAGCAACATGTTAATCCATAGATAAAACATGCCAAAGAACACAAAGCATCCATGCAGGAAAACATACAAATAGTAACCCAGAAAGTCAACAAGTTGAAAGAATTTCAAAGGTGTCTCTTGGGAACCCTTTAAAAGAAAAGGGGTCCACTCAAGGGACATGTTGTTTGAAAGTGTGAAAATTATTTTCGCAAATCAATTCAACATCAAGGAATTTTAAAGGAAGAAAATTCCCCCTCGCAAGGGGAAGGTCGAGGCTCCTCCCGTTGGGAAAGTTGCGCCCTCCTCGGAAGAAATTTCTCAAATTCTTTCTTTGTGAACCCATGATGAAGGAAACACATTCCATTGGGGGTCCAAGTTGAGAGTGCAATTTTTGAAAAATATTGCAAAGTTTTTTAAGAAAAGATTCATTGGAAATTAATGCATTTTCTGAAAACCAAAGTTGACATGGTAATTTTTCCCCCACTTAGGGTGGTGCATGTTGAACGTAGAGGCACACAACAACCTAAGGAGAGATAATCAAGATTTAAAAGGTGATGTTGTGGCCCATAGGACATAGAGATATGTCACAGTGGTGATGTTGTTTGACACATTAGGACAACACATAGGCACCACAAGATCACAAGAAAAGAAGAGAGAAAGAATGCACAAGAGACAAGGGGATCTAGTTTCACGGGGTCAGATCTTCTCATGCTTATATAAATCATACGTAATCATGGTGCAAGGTGAAAGATCATCAATCCCCACCAGATCAAGAGAAATACATGGAAGACAAAGTGAAAAATAAAAATTGGGTCAACATGGAAGGGAAGCCTAAATGCCCCCAATGCTTTACATCATCCCCAATTTTCTAAAAATCAAGACACAAACATGGAAGAATGATGATACAGATAGAGGAAGTTTTATGAAACAATAACCCTTGTATCCAAGCACCTACAAGGGTGACAAGGGTGACAAGGGTCATCCAAGAACATATAATGCAAGCATGGGGGAACACATCACAATAAACACACACCTAATCTAAAGGTAAAGAAGAGGTCTCCCCCTAACACTCATCTACTAAGAGGTCATCCACTTCCCAATCTAGATCATTATAAGGGGAAGGGAAAGGAGCCTGCAGTGGTGGAATATTAAGAGGAGGCACTTCCAACCCTCTTGCAACAAGGGCCAAGGAAGAAGGACCCGCAAGGTCTTCTTTCCTAGGCTCTTGTGGAGCTATGGTCAGTGATTTCATGTTGAAGATCACTAAAAAGGCTGAGACCTCATCCAGAGAATTGAACATGCACTTCACGAGAGTTCCATGTGTCACCTTAATGGATGGGGAGAATAGTGCCCGAGATTCACTGTTGGCCTCACTGAGCAACTCGGGAGTGGTGACAAACTCAGGGGATGTCGGAGCTAGCTCCATTACTAGGATGGTGCATGATCTCCTCTTTCGAGGCCCATTGCTGGAAGGGCCAACCTCCTCTTTCAAATTTTTCAGAGGAGGTGAACTCCCCGTAGATGAGGCAAGAGGCATAGGCGAGGAGGAGAAAACCACAACATACACCATTGCAGTGTTTAGAATGTCCATGGGTTTAGGGAATGGTGGGATATCCAGAATGGACATCAAAAGAGGCATCTCAACTAAGGGAGCAATGAACACCTATATGTTTTTAGGGTCAAGCACACTCATGCTCTCAGCTGGAACCGAAAGTGAGACTAAACTCAATTGAATAGAAGTAGAGGGGAGGAGAGAGGAGGACATAGTAGGAGGCCCTGATACATGGGTGGTTGATTTCTCTTAATTTCTTTACAAAGAGGCCTACTCAGCCACTAGAGCCTTTCATCGGCGCTTGCACTCATGTCCAAGGAAGTCTCTATGAATCTTTGAGCTAGAGGTCAAGTGTTGGGAAGGGATAGAAAGCTCTTGCTCGACCATAGGGGTGTCGATCACAGCCATTTCTGGTAGAGGGACAAAATCCTAAATGAGAGCAGGAGGAAGGGATTGCATGATAACAGGAGGAGTCAACTCTAATGCCTCAGAAATGAGACTCTTCCCATTCATTGATTTAGGAGTAGGAGAAGTAGGAGGTTGTGAATGCCAAGACGTAGAGGCTTCCCCATGGGGACCCTTCCTTCTACCATATAAGTAAGGCTAAGGTCTAGGATACATAGTAGGAAGATCCAATATCTTGATCTTAGCTTTGAGCCAAGAAAGCACCATTAGACTTCTCATGTGGAATCTAGGAGTAGAGACCCAAAAATCTTCTTTAGAAAGTGGAACAAAAGAGGCATCCCAAGGATGGGCAAGCCTCTCTTTTCCCTTTTGAGAAGAGGAGGTAGCTTGTTGCTGCACTATTGGAAGAGTCAATTTTGGTTGTCCTTTGCTCCCGGTCTTATAGTTCACATAGTTTCGATAAAGTAAGTTCATCCTCGGAGGAAGCAGATCGACTAGAGCACTTTAAAAATGATCCAATGAATAACCCCCATGGATACCAACAATTGGTATCTAGTGTCATGCACGATGTGCACAACACCTTTGTGGGATAATTTTAAACATTTATAGGTAAGGAAAGTGATTCCATTCATGGAAGCTAGCCATGGAATGCCTAAATTCACCCTGAATAGATCGTATTCTAGAATAACATCATAGATTGTATTCACAGCCCTAGGTTCGACTAGGATGAAAAGAGTTATTGAGCCATACGGCTTGAGAGAGAGGCCATCATGTATATGAATGGTAGACTATTTCTTCATACTCCTCCCTTTGTAATGAATTTAGCCACAATGTCTCCACTGTGATAAAATTCACTTAGCTCATGGGATCAACTAGGACACCTATCATAATGTTGTTATTGAGGCAAGCGGGAATGTAGAGGGGAGAGGGCTTGTTATTTAAAGCAATATCCTATGGGGTGAATGACATGTCTGGTGAACTAGTCATAGGCTGTGGAGAAGTAGTCATGACCATGTTAATGTATGCCAAAGGCTAAGTGGAAGAGTCAAAGGGGTCAATAATCAAGTTAGTAGAGTGAGATGAAAATAGGTCCATGTAGATCTGCAACTCACTATTGGCCTTCACCACTGATTTATTTGTATTTTTTATCACCCCATCGAGACAAATAGTACTGTCTTTGATGCGGTCCTATATCTCATGATGCATGTGCATACATTTGATATTGTGTCTATTAATTCAATGGTATTGACAAAAGGCATTTGTATTGTACTAATTAGGATAGGGTTCCTTGAGAGGTCTAGGTTTCTCCAAGGTTATGATCTTATCCTTCAACAATTTTTGCAAGATGGAAGAATAAGATTATGCTAACTTTGTGAACTTTCTATTGCATTTGAGGCCATTATCATTTGTTGTGGCTACTACATTTGTAACAACCTTACATTTTCCTGAGATTGACACAATATATTTTCCTTCTAAATGGGAGCATGAGGAGGATCCCCTGAACTAAACTACCAATTATTGATATTCTCGTAATGAAACACCTAGATACACGAAAGAAGGGTATTTCATAAGGACAAATTTTTCCTGCCATGGTCTCTACAGGTTCCCTATAAAAACCTTTTGCACATCAGAATCATGTAGTGGGTATGATATTTTTGAAAAGAGTGCTTTATACCGTGCTATGAAATCAGTTATCTTCTCAGTGTCCCCCTATTTCCATTGGACAAGATCCAAAAAGGTCTTTTTTCATCCAATGTTGGCTTGCAGCTTTCAGAGAAATTGATTTACAAGTTCATCAAATGAGAAAATAGAGTTGTTAGGCAAAGAGCAGTACCACTCAAGTGATGCATCCTTAAGAGACTTGGGGAAGAGATTAGACATTAGAGCATCATGATGGAAATAATTTGTACACATGGCATTGAAAGCAGAGACATGTGTCTGTGTGTCTCCCTTACCACCATACTTCTCAAATTTTGGAATCTCCATTCATTGAGGGAAGGGAGTGCTCAAAATTGTTACTAAAAATGGAATGTGTCGGAAGAAAGACTAGAAAATAGGTTGGGCAGAGGCCTAGGAGAGAGTCACTAGCTAGCTCTGCATCTTACCCATATTCTAAAGAAGAGCATTTAGAATAGGGTCTTGGGATGAAAAAGTTCCAATGGAACCTCCTCCAGAACCACCACTAGAGCCACCTCCAAGGCCACCACCAAAGCCACTACCACTAGCAGGGCCTCCACTGGAATCACCTATACTACCAAAGCCACCACGATGGCCTCAACTAGAGCCACCTTTTCCAACACTTCCCCTATTGTCGAAGCCGCCAACACTACCAAAGCCCCCACCACTCATCCTGTTGAAACCTCCACCACTAGAGGTGATAGGAGGGGTGAAGCTAAAACCTAAATGTATTATGTTTGCTTTGATAATTTTAGGCCTCTTAGAATTAGAGGAGATGCTGATCGATGGGACTATTTCATTCATATATATAGATGTAGTAGGCATTGGAATTCCTATCTGTCTCTCATGGTCTTCGGGAGTGACCCCTTATATAGCATTAGTGTTACTTAGAAGGGCACATGCTTCAGTCAGACTAGTGAGACTATCCAGGAATTTTATGCTCGTTCGATTTTTTCCCACCATATATTTTATTTCACTAATAACTCGAGCAACTCTAGCTAACTTAGGGTCCTTTTCCAGGTGATTATACAAGTCACCCAACCCTTTTCTTAGGGTAGAAATATATTCTAAAGGAATATGAATGAGTTCATGCTCATCTACTGATGATAGTGTAGGAGAGGCAAGAGTGGGGACATGGTTGGATTCGTCAAAGAATCCTACCTCACCCCTCAACAATTGCTCATGCATAGATAGACCAATAAAAGATCTAGAATAAAGGCTTGTAGAGAAACCAACATTGACCTTCATCTTCTCCATTGGAAAGTTTTGCACACTTCTTCTAACCACGTATATGAAAGTCATAGACTGGGTCATGATTCTCATAAACCTTCACAACACTCAGGTTCATGGCGATCACTAATCATCAAGGAAAAGTATCAACACAAACAAACAGAGAGACGTTGTTCATGTCGGGTTCACCAAAAATGTGAGAGGGGGACAAACCATGTCAAGGCTCCAGGTCACGAAGAGCCGAGATCAAAGGGCTTCCCTAACTTACCTCACTATAAAGGGTGTTTTGAGATGGAGGCTAAGAATTAAGAGCACTATGACATGATTTTGTCATTCTACAAACCTAAAATTCAAGTTTGGGCTAGGCTGACTCCAAAAACAAATATTTATCTAAGGAAGGTGGCATGGTTCTAGGATGACAACACGATGCACTGGTGTCTCTCTAGTGCACTGGCATATGTACAACCAAAAAATGTAAGACATAATAAAAAAAACCAAAAACTTAGTAAACTTCCTAGCCAACTGATTTTAATGAAAAAATATAGAACAATGAAATAAAAAAAGTAAGGATGGAAATGATAAAGCAAGTAAATGAGAACTAGGGTGATGAATATTATCTCACAAAAGCACTAGTTTTCTAGCTAGGTCCACACGCATGTCCACTTGCACACAAGAAAGAAGGGGAAAATTGTTCGGGC
Organism: Sequoiadendron giganteum; assembly: GCA_007115665.2. Classification (NCBI taxonomy): domain Eukaryota; kingdom Viridiplantae; phylum Streptophyta; class Pinopsida; order Cupressales; family Cupressaceae; genus Sequoiadendron; species Sequoiadendron giganteum. The sequence goes on along the minus strand of CM021109.1, from coordinate 124,361,284 downwards.
TGTATAGGGGCCTGCCTCAATCAGACCCCTATTTTGGTGTTTCCACCTCTATGGACAGTGAGAATAGAAATGGAGTACAATATGCGATGAAGAAAGTAGAAAGAAATATTGTTGAACACTAAAAAATAATACTATGCTACTCTATCAAATCACAAAGGAGAGGAGTGAAGCATTGCCACCTCCACCCAAAGGTTCACTAGCCAATGGAGGGAGAATGCAAGGTATGGACTTGGTAAAATCACCATGGCTAGAATAGTGATGAAGGGAGGTCTCGCAAGAATCCAAGCCCACAACTTCTATGGCTGCCTCACACTTACAATGTGGAGTTGATGGAGTGTCAATGTTGCTACAATGCTCATAATGAAGTGCTAGAATTTTGCTTGAGAGTGTGAAGAAGTTGAATCAACTGCTAAGAGGATCTCCAAAAAAGAAGATATTGAATGAACGAATGAATAATTATTTTGAAGGTGGAATGAGAAGGAGTAATCCATTTTCAAGTTGGTTAGTTAAAGAGGGACATTAAAATTCAACCCCAATTAGGTGTGTAAGGCCTCTACCAACTTCATACATGGGAATCCATCAGGGATGTCAGCACATCACATAGACATCCACGCATCGCACTTATGTCCCTAACAAATATTCTCTCACCGACAGACATGACAAACACAAAGTGGGTAGAAGGCAGGTGGGTGATGTGGAATTTCACCTTCAGATTTGATTTTTTAAGGTGAGGGTATGTGAAAGGGAAATTTGCTTAAGGGGTGAAAATTCACTCCTAGACAACTTGCAAAGTCATGGATTTTTCCCAACATTTCATATGATAAGTCTCCCTGTGTAGGTGCAAAAATTTTCACCGCACATGTTTTGCATATGAAATCAAAATTTAAATGTAATTGTGGTGATTTTCACCATGATTACCTTTAGTCGATCCTACCCATGTAGATTTTGTGAGTTTCACCATTCTTACATCCAAATTTGGAATAATGTGTAGAGGTAGATATTTTTAGCACTCTTACACTTAGGTTTTTAACCCATGCAGGATCGGTATTTTTCACCAATCTTGCACTTGGAAATTTTTTATCCATGCAAGATCGAAGATTTTAACTGACCTTGCAACTCTTTTGCACTACCAATATGATAAAGCGTTGATTTTTAGTGCAATTACACAAATGCAAACATCCACCTGTAGACGCATCAAAATTTAGCGCCCTTACATCCACTTTGGAAATTCTCTCTAACACTTGGAATTTTTTTCATTTCCTATTCCACTTCCAAAAATTTTCATATTTTCTCTATTTTTCACCACAATTGCACTTAGGCTCTCCAAGCTCATGAAATTGCTCAGAATTTTCCCACTACTGCAATTTCCAATCATGCAATCTTTTTTAACATTGGAAAACAAAGAACTTTGTGATGCAGTTGTTTGTGCATGCATTTCAAGATTCTCATATTTTCCTTCCTAGGAAGATACAATCTTTTGCTATTTTCTCCTCAAATTTTGAATCCTTATTTGAGAAAATCCAAAGCCATAAAGTTCAAAATACCAATGATTTTTCTTACCAACTTAAGTGTCCTCAAACATTGATGAGATAAAGGACACTAAAATAAGACATGTTGATATTTTAAATTTTTGGAAAGGACTTAGAAGAAACCACTAGATACTGGTATGATAAATATAGTTTAGAGAAACATACACAGGGTTGCAACTTTCCCTGTAGTTGGACATAATCTTGCATTTTTTCTCCAAGTTGTGACACACTACAATAAGGATGACCGAAGTGTTAGGGACATAGATGGAAATGTGGTCATAAGGTTGGATCCAAAATTATTTGACAAAGCTTTCTTGTGTCCCTATATTGATTCATATGTAGCTTTCGCTAAGGAATATGAGAAAGATATAGATACTTGAAAGAAAGTGATTAACAATAAGTGGTTGAAGAATCCATAGAAAAGTGTTTCAAGGTGGCCTAAAAGCTTTCCATGCAGTGAACTCATTGAAGAAGTGATGGATTTGATCACTCTTCTCAGTAGAGTGAAAGGGTTACCTACCTCATCCACCTCTCAAGATTGGATGTATGTATATGTCAAGATAATATTCAGGGGAAAGAAACAAATTCTTTTGGGTTAAAAGATCAGTGACACAATTCCCAATCAACTAATCAAAGTGCATACTTCACTTAAGTTGTACATGACATCTTATTTTGTGTATGCTGCTACTGCAATGGGAAATTTTTCTAGGTTGACATTAGAGGGAAATAGAAGATAATTCTAGTATACAAGTACTTTTCTTAGATAAATCTTGATGGAAGAATTCACCATTTTAGAAGAGTTAATGATAGTTTCTTTGCTCCTTTCTTATGTGCATTTAATCTTGAATTGGAGAAGAAAATGGTTTTTCATGAGGCATGGACTGTAGTAAACAAATATGGTTGCTTATATTTGCAGTTCCCCACATTCACCTACTTGAGAGTTGGTTGCTTTATGGGGTTTTTGGAATCAAGGAACACTGAGAGGGGGGGCGAATCAATGTTCTGCACTTTTTCACTTTACTAATCTCATCGTTAAAGCACTTATAATATTCAACCAAAAGAAATATGCATGAACATAAGATTGTAGACATGGAAAATGTACAAGTTCATTTCGGCACACCTGATCCTGATTACTAACAACATTTCCTCCTGAAACATATTCTCAGCATTTCATCACATTCTATCTCTTAATTTAATAAATCATTATTTATTGAAATAAGTCTTTTTCTTTCGGTGATTAAATTGATTAATTTAATTTAATTAACCTTATATCCCTGTTCATTTAAATAATTCATTTTATTTAAATTAAATCTCTAAAGTCCTCCTATTAAATTAAATAAATTAAACCTTATTTGATTTAATCTAGCATATTCCTCTTTGGTTAAATAAATCAAATCATTTATTTAATAAATCACTTCCTCTCAATTATTGACTTAAATCAATTCATAAATCTAAGTCTAAATTGTCACATCAAGTAACCCTTCATTAAATTAATCAAAACCATGATTAAGTTAATCCCTTTCATTAAAATTCTCTAGAGAATGCAAGTTGCACAATAAATCAAATACTTTGATTTATTAATTCATCTATTTTCCCTGACAAAGCATCAAAATGGAATATTCCCTAATTTGAATTCAAAAGGCCAAGTGGACTTAGTCCTTCTAGCAAGGAATTTAAGGCCTCTTACATGTCCTTGGCCTTGAGCCAAGTGACATTAACTACATTTCTTTTCCCTCTTCAACAAGTCAACTCACACTTCAAATTCAAATTTATGCATTTATCATGCACATTGGCCAAAATGTGCTCATTCATCATCCAATCACATGTGGACAAGTGGCACAATGCCATTGGATTATCTTTTGTCCCACATTGCTTAATCTTGCTCACTTCTTCCAAATAGAAGTCTATAAATTGGAGACTTCTCTCCTCATTTCTCATCCACAATATTCATGCAAAGTTACTCTCTTCAATTGAGATCCAAGTTTGCTCATTTCATCCAAACACTCACATCATTTTCATATTTGCATCAAGGTTATGCTCAAATCTCTTTGGAGATTTGACCACTTCTAGATTAACTCACATTGCAATTTAGGAATTGGGAAAGGGCCAATTGCAACATTTCATTGGCACCAATTCCCCCATGGGATCATCATTCTATTAGCTTGATTAGGATTTAATTTCATTTCTTGTATTGTGTTCTTCATCTTTGTTCCTAATTTTAGTTTAAATAGGTGGATTTCATGGGGAATCTCTCATGCTTGTGTACATGCATTTGATCTAACATCTAACCATGTTTGTTGCTCTTGTGCATTTGCAGGTTTAGGGGTTAACATTTTGGTGCTAGAAGGAGGGTTGTTCAAACTTTTAAATCATATTTTTTAAAAAACAATTCCGCGGTTTCTAACATTTCTTGTGCAGGAACGACAAACTCAACCGCGCGGTGCTATATTGCACTGCTTTCAGCACCACGACACAATATTTCGCTGCTTTTAGAGACGCGGCACCATATCCACCCGTGTTCAAATTTTTCAAACTTTGCTGCGGGTTCCCCTCTGCTGTTTCTCTTAAAATTTCTTAAGTCCACCGCGCTTTCTCCAAACTCCGCCGCTCTGTCCTTCCTGCTTAAAATTTTTAAATTTTCAAACTGAGCCGCACCCAAACTGCGTCACGTACCTCTATCACACCACTTTGGCACTCTCTATCTCTACAGAGTGCCTCCCAAACTCAACCGCGCAGTGCTATATAGCGCCACCTTTGGCCAAACTCCGCCGTGGGAAAACAATGAAGTTTTAAAGTGACATGTGTTTTTTTAATTTAGGATTTTTTAATCTCTAATCTGGTTTTCTGTCATTTTGCAGGTTGGAGCAAAGGAAGAAGTTTATCATGATATCATATTCACTAAACCCAAAGTGTTCTTAAACACTAAAGTGTTCTTTAATACTCTTCAAAAAATTTGTTAAATATCTTGGACCTTAGGAATAGTAAATTCATTTTGGGTTAAAAAGAACAAGCAATTTTTTTTTTTTATGACACCATGTTTATGTTGTACAAAGTGTTTTTAAACACTAAAGTATGATCATCATCTTTCTATCTACATATCATCCTCATGATGGATCATGGAGTATGATCTGAAACGTTGATGAAAAAACTTACACAGTTATTCCAAAAATCTTGCTCACATCTATCATGGACTGTGAAAACAAAATGTTATTAACTAAAGTGTTTTTCAACACTCTTTGAAGAATTTGATAAGTTCATTGATCTTAGGACACTAACTTTCCATTGGGTTCTAAAATTTACAATCAAATTTCCTTTCAAAAGTTGCCAAGGGGCTAAAAAGAATCTTAGACAAATATACTAGATTTTGTTTAAAGGTTAACAAATTGAACAAGGCAATCTCACATTTCATTTGGTGCTTAAAAAGAATTCATCATTTCTTTGAGGTCTAAAATGAACAAGTGTTCTCCATGTTTTGCAATCCTTTTCACAAGTTAATATTATTTGAAATGCGTATGCGCTTCTCTCGCACTTCACAGCAATCTTGAGAATCAAAAGCATTTTGGCAATATTAACTTGTCAAAAAGATTGCCTTCACACTTTGATTTGGGAACTTAAAATTGAACAAACTTGTCTAGTGTGAGAAAAAGGCATTGCGAGTGTTCTTTCTTTGTTCACGCAAACAAAGATGATCGAACTGTGAATGCACTTACTCGCTATTGTGTACCTTTAGAGAGCCTACCTTGGTGGGAAAAAGTACTCACCCCAAGGGAACGACTCAAACTGGTAATGAGCTAAACGCCAAGCTATTCCCAACCGGTATACAAGTTCGAATGGTGAGAAAAGTTCATCATTACAGGAGCTCCTATGGACAATTAGGTGATACTCTTTATATGGTTTGATCTTGCCTCTCATGTGGCCTCCTGAACGGGTACCCTGATTATGAACCCTTTGTTTAGAAAAGGCCAAAACCTTGTCTATCTTGTTGGTGAAAAAGGTCATGTCCTTTGAAGTCGCCCCACGTTATACATGCGGTCTTGTTGTGGAAATGGAAGGTATGCCATGGGAGATTCATGGGTACTAATGCTTGGTTGACCTGAGAAGTGTGTGCCATGGAGGGGAGCCAGTGTGGTCAAGCATTTAGCCATTCGCACAAGATATGCGTAGCTGGATTTATCCAAGTGGGAACCCAACAAGATATTGCCTCATCATCCTAGGATTGTAAAAGTTCCTGAAAGAAAAGAAAACATTGCTTGGTTCTCAAAAACACTTGAAACGTACATTCAAAAGACCTTCAAATTTCAAACCCCTTTAAAGAGACAAATACCTTTGATGAATTCAAAGCACTCTTGCTTTCCCTAGGGATCCTATCCCTAGAGGTTTCTAAGTGTTTGAATTCTATTGTCATTTGTTTCCAAAAAGGATAAACATAGATAACTTTTGCCCTATTTTCCTCGATTTCCACACAATGAACCTTGTGGGATGAGAAAGAAAGTGGGACACTAGATATATAGTTTGAAACATAAGCAAACAAGTGTCTTTGATAAAAGAAATTCATTAAATTGAGATAAAGAGACGAAATTGAGCTTCATGTCTGTTTGTTTCCAATGATTTCCCGCAAGATCAAAATACCAAAGCCAAAATTCAAAAAGCTTAGTTTGAAAGCTCATGAGGAGTGTCTTGAGAGACTTTTTGAATTCAGAGAAAGACTTGTATACAAATTTTACAAAAGGCTTCAAGGAACAATCTGACTTTGTATGTGTTTTACTACCAACATAATCTTGAACTTTTTGAAAGGTTTTCTTTTCTCCCATAGGAAGTATAGCATGTTCTTCAACATCGAGATCTTGTAAGAAAGAGTTGTGTCTAGGTTCAGGTCTAGGATCAAAGCATCATCCCCATCCATCCTTGCATCAAAACTCAATCTCATCCCATCATCAAACCTTTTGAGAACTCTAGAAAAATTACTTGTGCTAAACTTAGAGGGCTAAAACCAACATCACCCTATCTTGGCTTAACACACCTAGCCAAGACAGTCAACACTCTTGGATGAATTTACCTTTAGGATAACACAACTTCCTAAAGGTTTACTAGTTCATAAATCACATTGGCTTAACACACTTAGCTAATTCATCCACTTGTGCAAGTTCCCCTAGGATAACACAACTTCCTAGGGAATACAACTTCACTACAATCCTGTTTGACTTAACGCATCTAGTCAAAACATCATAATCAATCTAAGCCCTTACAATTCTAGCACAACCCTTCAAAAGTTCTCCAAAAAGTTTGATTCATTCACTTCACCCATTTATCCCATTATCATTATTGCCCTCTTTGATCTTTGTCTTTCCTAGTTTCTTCTCTTTTGAACTTCAAAGGTTAGGATCAAACGGTCCCTATTTTTATGGTTCAAACTATATCTCAATACAAGAAGAACATGGAGAATATCAATGACATATCAAATTCTATGGACATGAGTTGGTTAACCTCTGAAATAAACCTAGGGGGATCGAGCAATCCCCCAACTAACTCTCCTTTATCATCACAAAATCCTCAAGAGGAGAGCCATGAGGAGGACATAAAAAATGAAGACATGGGGATGACACAATTTGAAATGATAAAAATGGTTCAAAAACCCCGAGAACCATAAAATTGTTAGTGCCATGTTCAAGTACTTAAACACATTAACAGAAGGAGGAGTCTTGTTCCCTTTTGACCTTGATGCAAGCACTAGTGCTGACATGCCTCTTACAAATGCATCCCCAATGTCAAACATCAATCAAGAAATACCCCATATCAAGACAACCATCACTCCCGCCTCACCAATCAGAAACAAGGGAAGTGCTATGTTTCGAGAGTTACAACAACATCACCTTGTGACCAATAAAGAGGTAGCTGTCACCACCACACCAGATAAATTTGTGCCAGAAAATCCTTTGCACCCATCTGTCCCACTCACATTTCATAATCCCACTAGTTCATCTTCATTTCATGCCTCACCAGCCTATCAGTTAAACATACCCACTTCTTTACCACAAAGAGAAGGTGATTTTTCTAGAGTAACTAAAGATGCTGATCCTTTTTCTTTCTAGGATAGCCTACCACCGATACCCCCATTTCCATTTGCAACCACATCACCTCTCAGATTGGGTTTTCCTCCCCTAAATACTGATAGCTTCTCAGAATAGGGAAATGTGCACATCACCTCAAATTCCATCTTTTTTCCCGCAACGTCACAACAACAAGTTGTAACCATCCAAGCCACTACGACGAACACATCCGTTGGTCCTCAAATATCCCAAAGCATGCCTTCTCAAGGACCAAACATCTCCACCACCCCTCCAAAAACCCAAATCCCAACCACCACCATAACCGCTTCATCGGTCACAATGGTTGGCATCATTCCCATTCCACCACCAATCCCACCAAAAGCCAACACAGCAAATTCATTCATCAGCCTAATCCAAACTCTTCAAACGGCCAATCAACAAAGAGTACTCAAGCAACAACAACAAGCTCAAGCACAAGTTCAATCTCAAGCACAAGCTCAAGCACAAGCCCAAGCCCAAGCACAAGCTCAAGCTTAAGCATAAGCTCAAGATCAAGCACAATCTCAAGCACAAGCCAAAGCACAAGCTCAAGCACAAGCCCAAGCACAAGCCTAGCAATAGGCACAAGCCCAGCAATAGGCACAAGCCCAATACCAAGCGCAATTAAAAGGGATCCATTTGCAAGCATACCAACAAGCCCTACAAGACTTTCAAGCACAACAACAAGCTAAACAACAAGCTTTGTTGGCACAATAGCAGCTCAACCAACAACAAGCTTTGTTGGTGCAACACAAGCTAGACCAACAACAAGATTTACTTGCACAACAACAAATTGATAAACAATAGACTTCATGGGAACAACAACAAATGGACCAACAACAAGCATTGTTAGAACAACAGCAGCAAGATCAACAACAAGCATTGTTGACACAAATGCAGGCATACCATTAGGCTTTGAACGCACAACCAAGCTTGCAACAAATGCCCACTAGTACTCTCCCTACCCATCAAACACCTCGGACACCTCACAACCCATTCATCCCACCTCCCGATCCAAGCAAAGATGTCGCAACACAAATCAAACTGCTCTAGCAGCAAGTGTTGGAAAGCAAGAAAAACCACAAGGACACCAGGCAATTTGTGCCCTTATCTATTCGATAGAAGTCTCACCATGATACCATTCCCAAAGGGATTTGAGATCCCCAAATTTGACAAGTACAATGGAATGGGTAACCCTGAGAACCACGTCAGGGAATTTCAGGTGCACTGCATGGAGGTCACATATGATGACACGTATCTAATGCAACTCTTCCCTTGTAGTTTGACTAGTCCAGCCATGGAATGGTTTTCTCACCTACCCATGGGCATTAAAATAATAGAAGAAATTGTGGAAGCTTTCCTTAAGCATTACGCTTTCAATATGGGTGCGGACATTGGTTTGGAAGAACTATCATCACTCAAACAAAGGAAAGGAGAGCTATTCACATCCTTCTTGCAAATATGGCAATCCAAGGCCAATCAAAGCAAGTGGACCATGTCGGAAGAACAACAAGTTTGCACCATCATAGCCAATCTAGATGAAAACTTGGCATTTTACTTAAAAATGCAGTGCATCACATCTTAGATCAACTGATCCCAAAGGCGCTCAACATCAAAAGAGCCCTTACTATGTGAGGAGGCGCGTCAACATTCACTCCACCCCAGGCTAACCGCTCATCTAAAAACTATAATGATAAACCTTGAACATGGTCGAGGAATAAAAATATCATGAATGACGGTGTGGTCGATACTAAACTAGTCATCAGTGCCCCTAAGTAGAACATCCCAAATCATCAACCGCAAAATCATAATCGTAACAATGTGGAGGTTAATGCAATAGTAGCACAGCAACAACCAATGCCCACAAATCAAATCAATAACTTGGGTAATCAAGGAGGACCACCTCCCCAAGGCAAGTATCCCCCTAAGAGAAAGTTCATAGCTCTTGGTGAATCGATTGAGTCCATAATGAAAAAGTTGGTGAAGGAGAATCTAATCAAAGTCTCTAACTTAGAGCAATACATGGAACCCATGACCAAACCACCATGGTATAACAAAAATCTCCTTTGTGACTTTCACAAAGTCAAAGGACATACCACCGCCAATTGCATGAGGCTGAAAAACATCATCCAAGACCTCATTGAGGATAAAATCATCAACATCGAACAGCCAGCTGGAAACCAAGACCTAAAGATATACATGAATCCGATGCCAAACCACAACCAGGGGAACAATCAAGGCAATAACCAAGGGAACAATAAGGGCAAGCAAAAGTATGCTAGTGCTAACTTAGTATACGAGGAGATAGTCGAATGCATCGATGAGATGGTCACCATCATAAATGTCAAAGGAGCCAACAATGACTATGGAGTCACCACATGTGGTGGAAAGGTTACCATTGTCGGGGCACCGTCTAAGACCCCAATTACTAATACAAAGGTTGTCCCATATGACTACAATGTCATTGACCAACTGAAAAGAACACCCGCCCAAATCTCCATCATGGAACTATTGAAAATCTCTGCCTCCCATAGAAAGATCCTTGATGAAGCATTAGCTGCATCAACCGTCTCCACCACCTTTGACACAGAGCAATTACAGGCTATGGTGGGTAACATCGTTACCCCAAACCTCATTAAATTCTCTGACCAAGACTTCCCCCCACAGCCATCTCATAACCGCGCACTCCACCTTCAAGTGCTCATCCATAAAAAGAAAGTCAAACAAGTCCTGGTGGATGGAGGTTCAAGCCTTAACATCTATTCCCTAAAGCTTATAAAGAAATTGGGATTCACCGAGGATTCCATTAATAAAAACAAAAGTATCACAATAAGGGCGTATGATGACTAGGAAAGAGTATCTTAGGGTACTATCAAAATCCCCATCCAAGGAAACCACCTGTCAGGTCCTCGACCTCGACCTATCGTACAACATCCTCTTGGGATGCCTATGGATCCATGGAATGAAGGCAGTGGCCTCGACCTATCACCAGTGTATTAAGTTCTCACATCAAAATGAGGAGGTCACTATATATGGGGATCCCGAACCTTTTGCCTACTCCAAAAACTTGGAAGCCAAGTTTTATAAGATTCCCCAAGTACAAAAAAATGATGAAGGACCATCTACTTCATACATAGACCCAGCCAACCTCGCTTCCACTTCTACGACAAAGACACCTGCCATCCCTAACATATCCAAAATCGAAAACATGATCCAGGACAATGGATGTGGCGACTACAGAATGAAGAGAAATGCATTTTTTGTAGGAGAGTTACCACAATCTCCTAGGTCACATGGACAATCTCACCCAATTGAAACACCTATCCACACTGTTAGGGTAGAAGCTTCTAGATTCCATCATTGGGGGATCTTAGTAGAGAAAATATCGATGAGGAGGACATCTCAAACACATTAAACCAAGATGAAAGGCCCACCACCACCCTACCCAAGGAGGAAACTAACATAGGGTTACAAATGATATTTGGTATGGGCTATAATAGGAATGAAAGCCTTGGAAGGAATAGTGATGGATGGCTAGAGCCCATCATTGCAGAAAGAAGAATGCGGAACCTTGGCCTTGGGTATACTCCTTTGAGTATAACTATACGTGGCAAGGGTACTCCCAGAAGGGTAGTCAGATCCTTGCCTCAGGTAATATTAACCACTCCTAAACCACCTGTTTGTTTAGGTATCCTAGTCGATAATTACACCTTTGATGTCACCGATGTTTGTCCCAGTAGTGACGATGATGATACCATAGCAGGTCTCCCTAGGCTCTTCAAAGATTCTAGCTTCTTAATGAGTAATGCCTCCACAGTTGAGTCAAACCAATCAACCCACTGAATCACTTTAGTACGCTCGCAACTCATCAATTACGATCAACGTGAGCCACCAATTCTAGACTAATTCAAAAATGATGAGGCACTCTCGAAATTCATGGGACTAAGGGATATAGTTCCAGGTGGGGACCATAAGGAAGGCTTCAACATCACATTTGACACACAGGCATACTATGGGGAGACGATTGAGTCCTTCAGTCACAAAAGAAAAATAGCAAGATTAAGCTCGGGGTCATTGAGTGAAAACCACACTGTGGGACTCTCTAACTACAAAACAATAAAAATAAAGGATGTAGCCAATGGTGAAAACCTCTCTAAGGTGCCGGAGGATGAAGGATTCAATCTCTGCCCTACTGCTCTACATTAGGAGAAATCAGTAGTACTGGCAGAACAGTGCAACCCTATCAACTTGGGAATAGAAACAGAGCCGCAAATCACCTTCTATGCTGAGTCAGTCTTAATAGAGGAACAAGAACTATTAGCAACATTCCTAAAAGAAAGAAAGGTAAACTTCGCATGGACCTATGCTGACATGCTAGGTTTGGATCCAGAGGTGGTGGTTCATCATTTGGCTGTTTACCCCGGAGTAAAACCAATCAGACAGAAGCTAAGGAAGATGCACCCACAAATATCCTTGTTCATCAAAATTGAGCTACAAAAACTTCTGGATGTTGGCTTCATATGCCCGATCGACTATCCAGAATGGGTATTAAATCTTGTACCTATCTCAAAACCAAAAGGGGGCATCCGCATCTACACAAATTTCAGAGACCTAAACAAAGCATGTCCTAAGGATGATTTTCCACTACCCAACATTGGCATGATAGTGGATATGATAGCCAGACATGAGATGATATCAATAATGGATGGCTTCTCAGAGTACAATCAGATAATGATAGCAAAGGAAGACCAACATAAGAAATCCTTTAAAAGTCCTTGGGGCACCTACTGCTGGAATGTGATGTTGTTTGGGTTGAAAAATGCAGGAGCTACATACCAAAGAGCCATGACATTGATCTTCCATGACATGATCCACAAAAATGTCGAAGATTATGTGGATGAAATATTGGCTAAATCAAAGAAGAGACAAGATCACATAGCAACTCTAAGTGCAATCTTTGATAGGCTAGAACAATACAAGGTCAGACTCAACCCAAAGAAGTGTGTCTTTGAGGTACAATCAAGAAAGCTATTGGGATACATAGTTTCAATGAGAGGGATAGAGGTGGACCCTACAAAGGTAAAAGCAATCCTCGATATGGAAGCACCAAGAACATTAAAGCAACTCAGAGGATTACAAGGTAGACTCTAGTCCATCCGGAGATTCATAGAACAACTAGTAGATAAACATATCACCTATTCATATCTGCTCCACAAGGGAGTCGCATTCAGGTGGGATGACAAGTGCGAACAAGCATTCAAAAAGATTAAGGAATACCTACTTACACCACCTGTGTTAATGCCACCGATCGTAGGGAAATCGTTGATTCTATACATCTAAGCAACAATGGCTGCCCTTGGTGCCCTTTTAGCCCAACATGATGAAAAGGGAACCGAGCGGGCAATTTAATGTATCAGCAAAACAATGGTAGTGCATGAACTCAATTACACATCAATAGAAAAAGCTTGCCTGGTGGTGGTGTTTGCAGCCCAGAAATTTAGACACTACATGCTAGCTCATCAAATCAAGCTAATAGCCAAAATAGACCCACTCAAATATCTATTGTCAAAAGCAATGCTTACAGGTAGAATGGCTAAATGGGTAATGATATTATCTGAGCATGACATTGAATATGTTGAGAGAAAGGAAATCAAAGGACAAGTTATTGCGGACTAGCTAGCAGAGGCTCCTCTCTACACAGACAACCTGCTTGTATCCAAATTTCCAGATGAGTCCCTTTTCAATCTCGACGCAGCTGACCACTGGAAACTCTACTTTGATGGTTCCCACACGCAACATGGATCGGGAGCCAGTGTATTCTTCATCACCCCACAAGGGGATTGTATACCAAGGTATTATAAATTGGCATTCCACTGTACGAACAACATTGCAGAATATGAGGCTTTAACCATAGGTCTCAAAATTGTGGCACAGTGGCGAATTATGGCATTAAAAGTCTATGGAGACTCGTAGCTTATCATTAACCAAGTCAACGGTGAATATCAAACTAAAGATGATAAGCTCGCACCATACAAAAAGGTAGTAGAAAGCCTCAAAGAATCATTAATCGACATCACCTTTGAGAAAATACTGAGGGCAAACAACAGAGCAGCTGATGCAATGGAAACGATTGGATCCTTGCTATATATCCCTCACAATGTCTCGAAACATGAATTCCTAGTAGAACAGCTTCTCGTACCAACTTTTGAGGTACTAGAGTCAGAATACCGTGCGAACTCGTTGGTCCAGGTGATCTTTGGTACCATGACATTTACACCTACCTAAGGTTAGGAATCCTCCCAACTGACATCACCTTGAACCTAAAGCGAACCTTTATCAAAAGGACCTTACTATTCGTCATCCTAGGAGAGACCCTCTTCCATAGAAGCATCGATGGAACCCTATTACATTGCTTAAAGCCTGAGGAAGCCTTGACTTCTCTAACTGAGCTACACAATGACACATGTGGTTCACACTTGAGTGGTATGACTTTGGCTAAGAAGTTGCTGAGAACCAGGTACTATTGGCCGACAATGGAAAGAGAGGCACATGACTTTGTCAGAAAGTGTCTATAGTGCCAACAGCATGGAGACCTCATTCATGCACCAGCTCAAGAACTGCAGCCCATTGTTACACCTTGGCCCTTTTCACAGTGGGGGCTTGATCTCATTGGTAAAATCTCACTGACATCATCTAATGGCCATAAGTTCATTATCACCTCCACCGAATATTTCATAAAGTGGGTTGAAGCAATTCCCATTACCTACATCACGGGTAAACAGATATCCAAATTTATCCTGAACTACCTTATTTGCCAATACAGTGTTCCTCAATCCATTATCTCTGATAATGGGACACCTTTCAAGAATCAGGATGTCTATAACTTATGTGAAAAGCTCAAAATCCAACAACGCTTTTCCACCCCATACTATCCACAAGGCAATGGCCAAGCAGAAGCTACCAATAAAATCATTCTAAAAATCCTCAAGAAAATAGTCAATGACTCTGGTCGTGATTGACATCTATAGTTCAAACCCACCTTATGGGCCTAGCGCACCAGCATCCGCACACCAACAAGTGCCACCCCATTCTCCCTAGTCTATGGATCAGAAGCCATCCTCCCTATCAAGATCGAGCTTCCGTCACTGAGGCTATCTTTGCAAAACCTCATCACAGATGAGGAATACAAGGTTACAAGATTGAATGAGCTGAAATTACTAGATGAACGGCGAATGGATGCCCTAAATCATCTACAAATCTACCAAAATCTCCTAAAATGGAGCTACAACAAGAAGATTAGGCAACGCACCTTCCAAGTTGGTGACCTTGTGCTAAAAGAGAACCAAAAGAATGTACCAAACTCGGATACAAAAGGGAAGTTTGAGCCCAACTGGCTGGGACCCTTCATCATCACCAGAAGCTACAAGTTAGGGGCATATCAGCTATCGACACTAGAAGGCGAGCCTCTACAGGAGCCCATGAATAGCTCTCACCTCAAAAAGTTTTATGCCTAAATCTTGCAAGGCATAGAACCAGAAAATACAAAAGCAATCAGAAAAAGTCCTAAAAAAATGGTTACCTTGATGAAATCCTGGAAAACAGGCATCTTGGTGACAACAAAAAAATTAAAAATACAAAAAATCCAAAAAATCAGAAAAAGGATTGAAAAATAGTAAAGAGAAAAAAATCATCCTCTAGTGAAAACCACTTCGGTGGCGCTTTAGACAAGTACCTTGGTGAAAACCTGACAAACAGGTGTCAAGCGTAAATAAAACACTCTCTATCCACCAGGACCTACATGACTCACTCATCCATCCATCCACCCATCCCCTTGCATCCATACCATAGCCTAAGTTGGTGTCCACATCATATCCCACCATAGTACTACTTGGCATATTCCTAAGGTCAGTTTGTCCTGCCTTTATTGAAGTAGTCTATCGCACCATGTTGGGGGCATGTTCCTGTATCAGCATCGGATCAAATTCGTCTATATTTTTGGAATTCTCTCAAAATTCATCAGAGAAATAAAAAACACTCAAAAACTTCACCAGAAAATCCAAAAACATCCAAATCATTCAAAAAAATCCAAAACATGTCGAAATATCAGAAAATATTCAAAAAATTTCATCATGGAGTCTTGTCAGTCTTCCACCTTGTCGAACTACATCATCTTTGAGCTTGAACGCAGGAAAATTTGATCTTTGATCATCCCCCGAGACATTTAGGTTAGTCCTTAGGCATCCGTCGCATCAGCAATCCGTTTGCCCATCTAAGTCTGCATCTTAGGTCAGTCCTTTAAGCAATAAAAGGGCAACCCGTTTGTCCATCCTATCATCAAGTTAGTCCATTGTCAGTCGATCTATGTGGTCTCTGCGTGTATAATGTAGGCAAGGATAATCTATGGATTAGCTCTTGAGACCCCTAGATAGGTCTTTAAGTTAGTTTGTTCGTCATAAATCTTGAAAATACCAAAAACATTGAAAAATGTGAAAATACCAAAACAATCTCAA
Organism: Sequoiadendron giganteum; assembly: GCA_007115665.2. NCBI lineage: Eukaryota > Viridiplantae > Streptophyta > Pinopsida > Cupressales > Cupressaceae > Sequoiadendron > Sequoiadendron giganteum. The sequence continues at coordinate 124,345,159 of CM021109.1, read as the reverse complement.
AATATCTGAAAACCCAAAATGGTGCATCCATTTCATTTTGCTTTCACTTGTGATTGTCATCACTCATAATAAAACAATCATCACTTTCACCCTTTGGTAAGCCAGTCAGAAACAAGTTTAGCAGGTTCCAAAGTGAACGCTTAATCGTCAAAGTCTCAAGTCTAGATCAGTAAGCAAGCAAGTTGGTCAACTCAGAATATCAATAGCTTATCACCCAAATCAGTCTCATCAAAACCTTGATCGCAACATGTACAAGGATGAAGCTTTCCTGTGCTGGACATAAGCATTAGGTACCCCATAGTAGTTAGTCTTGGCTAGTGGTACGAAGAACATTAGCTTGTTTTTTTACTTTATCTTGGTCCTTTTGACTTATCTTATTTTGCTCTCATTCCAAGGACCTCTCAATGATGCCTAAACAAAAATAAGTTTAGAGAGAAAGGAATGGGGCAATGATCATTATCTTTTTATCTACTGTGCTTGTTGGATATTCTTGTAAAATAACTTCGTCATGCATACTTTGTTTTGTTTGTAGGAAGGATGTTTTAGGTATCTTGTTGACCACATAAGAAGGCTTGCCTTCTTATGTTTTGGCCCAAGATGTCTAGAATATCTAAACTACACTCTAAATAAGGTTATTTTTATCAAGTGTGAACAAGAGTACTCCTATCTATTTGATGAGTCAAATTCCATCACACTAGGTACAACGCCATCTTGGTCCTTTATACCTTGATGCGTCGTACCTAGGTGTGTTATCAAACATAACGCAATTGACCTTTTGAAAATCCCAATTCCTAGCAATACAAATCACCATCACCATCATAACTAAATTCTACAATTCTACTATTATCTTTCCACACTAACATGGTATCATAATAGTAATCAAAGCATCGCCCATGCATACATCCTGCATCCACATGATCATTAGCATTAGGACATATTGCATCATATCATTATCTTAAGTCATGAAAAATAATATAAACTTTTTATTCTAAATAGCTTAAGAAAAGCATTTCATCATACATAATCATTTACATCCATTACCATCATTAACTGGAATTACATCATTAAAACACAAAAAATATACAAAAAAGAAATGCACCCATCACATAAGAATAAGAATAAAAACATCTCCTAGCACCACATTTGCATATTATACATCCACATATCATACATGTGCACCATAAATATCATAAAAGGGGCAAATCATCTCATATATATCATCAAAAAATACTATTATGATATAAATCAGATCAAGTCTACATCGAATAGCATGGTACAATAAGGCTAAAGTACTACAGCCTCTATATCAAAACTAGAACAAACTGTCTATGATCAAAAAGGGCTAGCCCTGCTGGCTGCTGCCCTCCCCCACATGTCGCTCACCATGATCCTCTATCGGTCGCCTCCCTATATGCTGGGAAAAGTCTAGCACTCTGCTGCCTGATGGTACTACCTATCGGTAATGCTGTCGATAGTACTCAGCCTCTCTGATAACATCTCTGTAATCTCGAATATCAACTAATCAGCCCCAGGATGTGGAAGCAACAATCTCTAACTGCCTCTATTGGCCCATCTCCTGATCCCTCTTGGATCATGCCAAGTCTCTCTCTGCTGTAACTGTAGCAACCTGCTGTCAGGCCTCATCCCGCTCAGCTATCAGAACCTGTATCTGGCCCTATAGCTGCTGAATCAAGCCTGGCTATCTGGCTGCCTATCCTGCTAGCTATCCCACTGGTTACCCTGTTGGCTGCCCTGGTAGCTGTCTTGTTGGCTGCCCTATCGACTGTACTACTGGCTACTGCTATGGGCCTACCTGGGGTTGCCCATCCTGTCCTACTACTAGCTGTAGTGGTGGTACACCTCCCCGACCTCTGCCTACTGACCTACCTCTGGGCCTCCGACGTGGAAGCACTGTCCCAGGAACTGTCAATCTCACTGGCGGACTGAACCATACCCTATACGTTGGAATCACCCCTGCATCTGCTGGCCCTTGATCATATGGCCATGGTTGAGCCGCTAACTATTGAAATGAAGAAACCACCTCGTCTGCTGGAATGAGCGGTCCCCATGAGATCTCTCTGGTCGAGTGCGCGAAGAGTGCCACATACTGAGCATCGGGAATATCATGCACCTCACTGAACTACCTGGCTATCCTGTCGGGAAGGTACCACTCTATCATGGTGTGCTCCCAGCGCTGCATGAATCTATCTTGGTGAGCAAAGAAAAGTTGCTCTGCATCATCCATCCATGGCCTCCATATAAAAACTATCATCTCATCTAGAACCCGCCGCTAATGGGCTATGCCGTCTGTACCCATGTGAGTAAAGTGAATCTCGCCCTGCCATAGCACCATACCATGGGGTCATCAATATCTAGAACAATCAGTGTCACAATCAGACGAAGCACCGGAATCCGCTCCCAGGCCCAAATATGCAGAAGAGTCAATCCAGCCCCAAGAGCCCGACCCTCCAAAAAGGAAAACTCATGCAAGTCCCGGTACAAGGAGGCCAATAGTACTGGTCTCCATGCAAAGCACACTCGGTGAGCACACATCTTTTTCCATGCTAGTCCCCAACCTGGACTGAAATATCGGCCATGCCAATCAGGAGCTACAAGGCCAGAAATAATGGTGGCCACAATCAAGCTGTAAGTAGGGGCTATACCCCAATATCTCTCCAAATCTATCTGACCATCACAGAGCATGAGCTCGTCCACACCCATGACACCGAAGTAGGCATCCCTACCATCCTCCAAATTGTAAATCACTCGCTCTCCATGAATGGGTAGTCGCAGGATGCACCAGACATCCTCGAGAGTAATAGTAGCCTCGCTAGTAGGAAGATGAAAGGATGATGTCTCGTTGTGCCACCGCTTGGCCAAGGTATGCATCATACCTAGATGAGCTTGAACAGGAGAACATAGACAACAAACCATAGGCCAAGCATCCCAAGCTGCTCCTGAAGAAAAATGTGCATATCATGCAGTCTCTCAAAAATCGGCCATCAGTGCTCCCTCGAATGAATGACCTCATGCCTCTCCTGCATAGGGAAAAGTGTCACGTCAACTTCCCTAGATAAAATCTATTGTCTATATCACGTTTCACTTTTGAAACAGCAAAAGTGATGCTATTTGCAAAAGCAGCATAGTTTGTAATTTCCTAAACAGCACCGCACAACGGACTTAGATAGCTAAATGTCCCAAACTGACCCGTGCGGCGTAGTTTGTGGAAGCGGCCAACTTTCATGACCAAAATCCCTAAATGACAAATTGGCCTGTGCGGCGCTCTATATCCATGCAGTCCTATATAGGATTGTGCGGGCTTGATTGTGACTTTTCCACAACACAATATCGCACCATGTTGCTTCGACAAAAATTTAAACCTAATTAATGTGCAAAGAATGAGAAAAGTAAAGGTTGGATAGGGGTACATACCGCAGGTCCTACGGCAGCTAGTTGCTGATATACTCATACCCACTCTGACACATGCAGAGGAAGCTGTCATTGCACCATTTTCTCTAAGACTTAGAGCTCAAGTGTCAAAATTTTCAAGGTTAAGAGTGCAAATGTATTGAAAGTGACCCCTCGAGGTCTATTTAAGCTTGAAAATTAGGGTTTTTTGAATTAATTTGACCTTCCAACAAGGGTTTTGGTCCTCTGAACCTATTTTCATCCAACCGAGAGTCATTCTGCATCCCTTTTGGCATTTTAGTCCATCTATCTAGTATTCTAGGGCATTTCTAGCCTGTCGGGCACCTTGTCATCTTTTTCGCGAGATCATCCAAAAAATTAAAATTTTCATCCGATCTCTCGAGGGGGAAATATCCAACAATATCCTTCCACTAGGGCAGAGATGGGGCATCTAAAAAATTTGAAAAAATCCTAGACCTTTCATCACAACAGTTTATTCTTTGAAACAATGCAACAAGTACATTGCTTCAAAGAGGGGCAAAATGTAGAGATGGAAAATGTACAAGTTCATTTCGGCACACCTGATCCTGATTACTAACAACATTTCCTCCTAAAACATATTCTTAGAATTTCATCACATTCTATCTCTTAGTTTAATAAATCATTATTTATTGAACTAAGTCTTCTTCTTTCAGTGATTAAATTGATTAATTTAATTTAATTAACCTTATATCCCTATTCATTTAAATAATTCATTTTATTTAAATTAAATCTCTAAAGTCCTCCTATTAAATTAAATAAATTAAACCGTATTTGATTTAATCTAACATATTCCTCTTTGGTTAAATAAATCAAATCATTTATTTAATAAATCACTTCCTCTCAATTATTGACTTAAATCAATTCATAAATCTAAGTCTAAATTGTCACATCATCTAACCCTTCATTAAATTAATCAAAACCATGATTAAGTTAATCCCTTTCATTAAAATTCTCTAGAGAATGCAAGTTGCACAATAAATCAAATACTTTGATTTATTAATTCATCTATTTTCCCTGACAAAGCATCAAAAGGGAATATTCCCTCATTTGAATTCAAAAAGCCAAGTGGACTTAGTCATTCCAACAAGGCATTTAAGGCCTCTTACATGTCCTTGGCCTTGAGCCAAGTGACATTAACTACATTTCTTTTCCCTCTTCAACAAGTCAACTCACACTTCAAATTCAAATTTATGCATTTATCATGCACATTGGCCAAAATGTGCTCATTCATCATCCAATCACATGTGGACAAGTGGCACAATTCCGTTGGATTATCTTTTGTCCCACATTGCTTAATCTTGCTCACTTCTTCCAAATAGAAGTCTATAAATTGAAGACTTCTCTCCTCATTTCTCATCCACAATATTCATGCAAAGTTACTCTCTTCAATTGAGATCTAATTTTGCTCATTTCATCCAAAGACTCACATCATTTTCATATTTGCATCAAGGTTATGCTCAAATCTCTTTGGAGATTTGACCATTTCTCGATTAACTCACATTGCAACTTAGGAATTGGGAAAGGGCCAATTGCAACAATTCATTGGCACCAATTCCCCCATGGGATCATCATTCTATTAGCTTGATTAGGATTTAATTTCATTTCTTGTATTGTGTTCTTCATCTTTGTTCCTAATTTTAGTTTAAATAGGTGGATTTCATGGGAAATCTCTCATGTTTGTGTACATGCATTTGATCTAACATCTAACCATGTTTGTTGCTCTTGTGCATTTGTAGGTTTAGGGGTTCACAAAGACAAACAACCACAAAACCATAACACAAGGATTTTTATGTGGAAATCTTGTTAGGAGAAAAACCATGGTGGAAGGCCAATCCACAATATGAGTATACTCAGAAATAAGTGTTTACAAAATGGGAATGCACTTGCATTCAGGCACACTACCTAGAGCTCACTGCTCATAAATAGAAAGGCTCAGTGCCTTACAAAACATTCAGATTAAATCCATCTGAAGAATTGAACCGAGGGAGTAGCATCTACTAATGCCTGATTACAGTTTTGGTTAAGCTCATCAATCGAATTCTTGAAATTCTATCTGATTCTTCTCTTTTGCTCTGCTCTGCTTCAATTCACATCACAAATCCTTTTATGCACAAGTGAAATTGTGCATAATCATTGTACAATCCTTCTGATATTCGTAGCTCACATCAACACACTTTGCATCTATATCAAAATGATATAATCGATCACTTATATAATATCTGCAATTAAAGATTTAGTCACTATAAGTCGGCTTCAAGAAAATATGAAAAATATTTACAAACTTTCAACTCAATCCATAATCAATTCTCAATGCACACCAACCAAAGTCAGCCACAACATGGTGATGACCAAAATCAACATGTTTGAACACAAAAACACTAAAATAATTACTCGTCAAATATCTGCAACAACTACATCCACCAAGTCGGACTTCATGCACTGTTAAACAAAAAAATAATCAACCGGATCTTCTAACTTTCACATGGATCGATACGAGTCTCTAAGATTCAATATTAATAGAGATAATATACCAAACAACCTTCCTTGAGATCCAGAGCTAAAAATAATAACATAAAACTACATGTGAATCGATGAACACAGTTCTGTCGGATTCTCTATTCTAGCTTCGATCTAACTTCCCATATGATCAAATGATGACATGTGGATCAAATCAATGACTAGTTTTACCATCAATCACAACACCAAATGAAATTTGCAATGTCTCTTTCCAACAATCACCCCCTTTGGCATTGATGGCAACACTTAGTGAAAAATGACTAAGTGTCAGATCAATACCAACATGAATTACATTGCCAACCTTCAAAATTTCAAAAACACAACTCCCCCTGATATGATTAAGGCATTTTTCACTGTCCCATTGTCCCCCTTTGACATCAATGGAAAAGGTAGGAATCCGCATAACAAAAATCAAACAAAAATTGCTATGAAAAAACTGTATGTGTACAAACAGGTTTCTACAACTTGCATAAACTTGAATAGATCTATAAAATTGTTCTTCAACAAGCTCAAATTCATGTCCCAACCCTTCTTGAGACTCTCCAAGATAGTCATATTCCCACATAATAAGTAAGATTGCATCTCTACAAATTCAAGGTTTGTTGGATGACTAACCGCCATAGCATCTTGTGCTTCTTTCAATGCACTCAACATTGTTTTCATCTTAGGACCAATGAGTCCTCTAAGCTCACAAACCCTTTCAACCATTTTACCGCCTTCATGCTTCAAAATTTTGATCTTGTCAAGTAGGGATGTGACTTGACCTTCTTGCTTTCCAAAAAGGACGGTCAGAGGATCAAATTCTTGAGTGATATCTGCTAACTATTTCTCATATTCTTTCGTTTTCTTTTCAAAGTCCTTAGTGAACTTAGATAAAATAGACATGATCTTCTCCAGAATATAGGATACAGGACTCAACAACTAACTATCTTCAATATGTGATTTCATAATTTCTTCCCTTGCCTTGTTCTAAGCGAATGAAACTACCTTTAGCTTCTGAATAGGTGATAAAGTGTCCAAGTTGATAGGACATTTCACTAGTTCATAATCAAAATCTTCCTGTTGTTCTTCCAAAAACTCCTTCATTGTGTTGGTAGTGTCTCTTGCTTTCATAGGAATCACCTTCACTTCATCCTTCTTCTCTTCAGTTACTGATTCTTGCTTTGCTTTAGGAATCTCTTTTTCTTCAACTGACACAACTTTATGAGCTTCAGTCTCCATAGGAATTTCAGCATTATGCATGTCAAGAGGATCTAGAGTGTCCTTGAATGTATCTTCTTTTCCCTCTTCTACTACCAGACCAGGTGAAACATATCCATCATGTACTTCTTCAGAAACAACATCGATTTTGTTCCTTAACAAAAATTCCTTTAGAATTTTTTCAGTTTCTTTTTCAACTTCTTCAATTCGATCAATCATAAGCTTGTTCACTCTTGTTTTTCTTTTGAAATCCTTTTTAGCACCATTCATAATTGACTTCATTTCCTCAATAGACATCATCAAACATAAAATTGCAAGAATGCACTCTCTCAACTATTCATCTTCAGTTATGGCATTCACTCTCCTCATTTCTAAAACTTCATATAGACTTTTGGGTAATGCAGACATTATTTCAACAAGAGCCTTATTAAAATTATTCAAGTATTTTATTGAAGCTTCCTCAAGAATTCTTTGACTAACACTGTCAAAGGTGTCATACCATTCATAAAGAGGCCTAATATTACCATCTTTAATCAATAGCATTTCTCCACTTCTTCTATAGACATACCTTTTTTGTCTTTTTTCATCTTTTTCTTTCCTTTCTCTTCACTGGAGGGCTTGTCATTAAAGACTATTGTTTCCTTTGTGCCCTTTTGCTTGATTTCTCTTATCTTTGCATCAAATCCAGTCTCTTCATCCTTAGAAGCAACATAAACTCTTGTGCTTTTGTCCTTCTTCCTTTTTCCTTCTCTCCTAGATGACTTGGATTGAGCTTTCATAGGACTTGACTTCTTTGCATGACTGGATGGGAGAGTAGAGCTTATTGTAGATCTAGTTTAGGTAGAGGATACAACTAGACTAGCAAATTCAGTTCTAGCTGGATCTCTTGCTTCAACTTGTTCTCTCTTTCTTCTAGCTTCTCTCATAGCTTCTGCAGATATACCCATGCTCTCTAAAAAGGCTTCCACTTCTCTTCTTACTCTCTTGACTATCACATGCTTCCTTAGTTGAATATGTACTTGTATATCCTTCTCTAAAAAATTATCAAACCTTTCTTTTGTCGAATCCTGAGGTTTACTCAACAAATGTTCAACATAAATTTCCAAAATATGTTCCTCAACCTCATAGCCCATAGGCATTATCAACACTGTTCTAGGATTTGTAGCTTCCATCAAGCATTGATCAATGTCAACCATAAAGCAGATAGTATCTTTTTACTTCTCCACAATAGACTTAGGAATTCTTTCTCTTGCTTGCATCTCATTCTGAAAGTTCTTGAAATAACCCCAGAATGTAGTATTTCTTGTCTTGCTATCACCAAATCTACGCAAGATACCTCTAATTTGAGCAGCTACAGGTTTATTACCTTGCCATTGTACTTTCCCAAATCTCGAAACTTCATTCATAAAGTAACAGAATAAACACAATAGCAGATTACCATATTTGAAGGAATTCTTCTTATCTTCCTTTATTTTACCAAGATTTTCCATCAACTAGCTTCTGAGTAACTCACATAGATCATACTCTGCATTCTCCTTCACCATCTAATATGCTACATAGATAGTTGTGCCAGATATAGAATTATCTCGGCTAAAATGATAGATTTTGTAACCAATAACCATATATGCAAATCTGACATCCACATCAAAAATATCATCAATTGTCATAGCTCTTTTATCATACATTGAACCAGTTGCATCAATAACTGTCTGATTCTTCAAGGACTTCAAGATCGACAATCCAGTGGAGGAATTTAAACCAATAACAATGTAAGACCCCTCCATTTTTCTCTTTTGATTGAACAGTGTTCTATTGGTGATGCCTTATTTTATGTTAAGTGCTTTGACTTAGAACTCAGTTGTTGTTTGATCGCTATCTGTAAAGCGATGTGAATGTGATATTTTGTTGTGATGGTATTTGATCCTGATGTTATCATTATGTCGTGCTTTGGATTAACATAGTGGATAATTGAATTAATGATGTGTATGCTTTTGATCATATTAATGACGTTAGATTCGTCAGTTAGTAATATTGTATTGGTGAAGGGGATGAGATTGCATCACTCGCTTGTGAGCGCCATGTGCTCCTGAGATTTCCTCTTCATGGTGTGTTTTAATTTTAACATATATATGCATGTGGATATACTCTGTGTTCGTAGGCTGACAGGTAAAGGACATCGACTCCACCTGGTTTCACAGGTTCGAGCGTGTCCATTGCCCAACGATATTTGATTGGGAGATAGTAGCTAGGTTTTCCATGCCAAGTCATCACCCTAGTCCTAGTATGTTGTTAGGTGTTGTCGGGTTGTGTGCTTTTGAATATTGTGCCCTCTCTTCATTATTTAATTGCAAGTTATATTGGGTAATTGAATGGCTTAATGTGTTTAAGTTGTTGATTAAATTAATCTAGTTATAATGTGAAAAATGTTATTTAAAGTTATTAATTAATTTAATTTAATTAATAAAATAATTTAATTCTGGATTAGATTTATTTTATTGAATTAATTAAATTAATTGATTTGAATTAGGCAAAGTCATTTTGGAATTTATTGGATATTTGTTGAAATTGAAAAATAAGAAAAATGAGTTAAAAGTCAAATTTGAAAGTTTGAATTCAAAATTGAAATTGAAAGATATTTTTTGTTTTCTTTTTTTGAAAATTTATTATGGTGGTTGCACTGATATTTTTAAGATATTTTGGAATTTCCTTATTATTAAAAATTTCCTTCACAATTTGGGGAGAGAGGAAATTTGAGATTTGAAAAAAGAGGAGGAGGATGATTGCTGTTGGATTTTGATATTTGGAAAAGAAAGTTGAATCTGTTGGAGGACCTGAAATCAGAGGAAGGGTTCAAATCCACCATTGTCATTCTTCAAGATTTTGGTTCAGGCTTTCTTCTTAATTGTTTAGTGTTATTTTGCAAGTTTCAAATTGTAGATTGTTGTTTGGAAAACATTCAAAACCTTTGTTGATTTACAAGAAAACCCAGTTTAAATCTGGTTACAAACTGTGAGAATCTCTCTTTGTAAATGAAAATTTCTCAACAAAAATAGGGTTCTTGGTTGTATAGGGTTATATCAAATTTTTTTTGCTCAATTTGATCTATTAATTTGGAGATTTAAATTCATATATATATATATATGTATATATTCATATATTGACATATATATATATATATATATATATATATATATATATATATATATATATGTTTTTATAATTCTTTTTTTGGAAGCATTATGTCGTTAAAGTTTTTTTTTAAAAACCCTGTGAAGGGCACGGACTTCTAAAAATCCGTCGAAAAAAATTAAAAAAAAATAAAATAATTCTTTATGGGGGGGCTGGGGGCTCACCCCCACCGCACCTCCCATGGGAGGCGAGTGGGGGGAGCTGCGCTCAACACGGCCCCCACAGACCTTCGCGGTCGTGCTCACACAGCCACCACCACGAGCGGTGGTCAGTTGTGCCAAGCAGAGTAGCACCTCCCATTGGGGTGGGCAGCTGTGCCAAGCACAGTTGCCGTTGCCAGGGGAAAACTATGTAGCACCGTCGTTGTCGCCCTCCAAAACCCTCTGCCGCCTTCTGCTAAAAGAGAACCGTGGCCATAAAATCTGCATGACCATCTAGCACAGACCCTTGCATGCAGCCCAAGACAACCAGCCGAGTTTAGGGTATTGTGCATGGCCCGAGGTATAATGTGGGTCTTTTTATAAAAAATAATTAATTACAAAAAATTAATGTATATATTTTTATAGTATTTAATATTATATTTAATATAATATTAAAGTTTTAATGTATATATAATAAAATATATATATTAGTATTTTATATTGTATTTATATAATATTAAAATATTAAAATATTAAAACACATATGTATAAATTTTAATATATATATATATTAAAATTTTGGTTTGATTAGTATCATGTTTTAAAAGCAATTTGTGAAATTTTAAATCAATAGTTGAAGTGAGAGATTTATTTTTTTTAAATAATATTCTAGAATAATATATTCGAATGATAAATATTGGGTTTATAAGTTGTGTGTTTAATAGCGAGATGGTTGGATTTTAAAATAATATATATCTGGAAAGATCTTATATTTGATTTACAGATATTATGTTTAATTAGAGAAATTAATTGATGTTTAAATGATTTATATTTGCAAGGATGTGTTTTAATTCAGTTTATTTAATTCAATAGAGTACTAAATGTAATGAGGAAATGGGTTTAGTGAACCCAAAGTAGAATTTAAATTCTCATCTCCATGCTCGCCTTGATTGTGAACTATTCTGCTATCGTTTGGGAAATTTGGGTCATAGAATTTGTCAAGTCTTCTAGATTAGGATCTTATTTTATGTGGGTTGTCGTATAATGTTAGTCACCCTGTTTTGCATTCCTTGGGTAGTGCATTAAGTTTGTTATTGTTATCGCCTGGTTTCCACGAACGAGGATGTTTTGTACCTCCTGAGAAAGGAGTGGATTACTTGAGTTGTGCCTCCTTGTCAGGAGTGACTTTGTTAGTGTGTTGCCTCCAGTATTTGGAGAGGGTTTTATCTTTGTCGCCTCCTGAGAAAGGAGTGGACGTGTTATCTTGTTTGTGTACTTTGGTACCCTTGGTGTTTGGATGGTATGTGTGTTGTCAAGTAGAAGAGTGGCTTCCATAGGGGCCAGAGCCCATAAGAGGTAAACCAGATAACTTACGGAGGTGATTTAATCAAATGATAACTAAAACAAAATTTAGAAGATTAGGTGGTACTTCTCACTAATCAAGATAATTATGCCTCACTCATAGACACAAGGGCTCATTTAGACTTGGGATGAGTGGGAAGGCCTGGTATGGCAAGGTCATCTATCTTATCTGTACAAAAGGTATTTGATTCTGCATGAGTGAGTATGGGGCCGAGAATTCAGTAGAGGCCACCAAGATAACCCATGATGAGCTGTGTGATGATACTCTGTCTAGGACAACAGTTGGTTCTTGTTTATTGTGGGTATGGTTTCCTTAACATACTTGATGTGACCATAGTTGGTATTCGATTATTATGGGTATGGTTCTCTTAACATACTTGATCTACTTTATTTTTGGAAGCAATGTGACCATGTAGAGTTGTACTTGTGTGGTACTTATGATGCTCTTGGGTTGTACTTGTGATGTGCATGTGTGGTTCATGTGATTGGATGTGTCAGTTTGGTTCAGTGGTGTCTTAGCCTGTGTCTAGAGGTAGATGGTCTTGGCTAGGATTCCTTGTTACTATCTCCTAGCACGGGGAGTGGGCCTTTGGGTTCCCCTTGGTTGGATGGCATGTACCTAAATCCATTGGGATTTCTTCATGTTCATGTGGATGAGACTTCTAGTTGGAGAGCTCGTGGGATTCAATTTCAGTTCTTGCATTATTTCATTTCAGTTGATCTTGTATATTTTTACCCCTCTATGTTATCGAGGTGGAAAGATGTAATTTGTAATTATGTTTATTGGACTTGCCTCATCCGAGGAATGAGAGTTGTAATTGTAATACTTAATTATGGATAAATGAGATGGGAAGTTATCTAGTATGCTTTGATGTATTTATCTTGCATGGAATGTATGCGTACTTATTATCTTGAGTAGATAAATGTTAAGGTTTCATTTATGTTGTTGTGGGTTAAGTGATCTCAATCTCGTAACCTTAGGGGATGTTTGATTTAGGAAGTGAACTTTTTTATTAATTGTACTTTAACAAAAAAAAATTAGCCTGTTTAAGTAGTTGTTTGCAACATCCTCTAGGGTTGTGTGGCGGGGCGTTACAAACAACGCTTATGGATTATTTTGTAATCTTAAAGGGTTTATTCAACCACATAAATTCAGCATGAACTCGGCTCAAAATATACCAGACCCACTTTCTTTCTTCAAACACGGGAAATTTTACAATACGTGTGAATTTCTTCTCCTCTAGGGTTTTGAATTTAGGTTTAACACATAAATCCTCTCCTATAATGTGATTGTTCTACAAATTCAATAAATGTGAGCTCCCTAACTCCTCAATGTTTGCATGAATGTATGCCCTAATGTCTTCAATATGCAAGACGTCATACGAAATGGACGAAAATGCACCTAAGGGCTTTGTCTCAACAGATTTGAAAGGATTCCACTTGAATTTTAGACAAGTTCTATCCTTGATATCAACTACCAACGGAGTATCCATTTTCACAAATTCACAAGTTCACAAGTTTTCCCGATAAATACCTTTTCACCAGTTTGGGGTTTGATCACTAAATCGCCTTAACACTTGAATCTTCGCCAATTTTTTCCAAATTTTGCTTCATAGCTCTCCAAACTTCTTCTTCTCAAAGTGCAAAGTGACAAATAAAGAATACAAATGACCTTTTAATATTTGCACACCTAACCTTTTGTTGCAATAAATGCTTTTTCCCTAACTCATTCAAATACCCTGTTTCCATACTCTGAAAGATAACTCTTCTACGGACCTTCAATTCTACATAAATAGTTTCTCCAACTATTTTAGCAACATCTGTAGATCATTGCAATCACTACACTCATCCATATCCCAGTACCAACTACAGACAAGGGGTTTGAAGGATTTTCTTGAGAACTCCCCCTAGGTCAGAGACCATGAACTAGTTCCTGGATGAATTACCAAAACCAGATTCTGGTGCTGGCTCATTTTCTGCAACAAAAGGACTCTTCTTCACCCATATCTTCTTCATTTTTTTCCTTATCTCACCTGTAGTGACTTTCCCTTTTCCCTTTTCATTATTCTACATGTTTCTTCTTTGATTTACCAAACCCTTTTTGCTTCTATAGAATCTAGCAATGTGACCGGATTTCTTGCAATTGTAGCACACCACATCTCTTTGTCAATTAGAGGAAATTTAAATAAAAAGTGGGCCTCCTAAGGAACTCTAGAAAAACAAAAATTATCTCAGATAATACAAATTATTTAAATATAAAAAATATAAATTACTTAACTACATGAGTTAAGTGGGGACACACATTTCTATTATAATTCCTTAAAAAACTGAAGTCCATGATTTTTTAAAAGTGGTAACATATATTTCTATTATAATTTATCAAAAAACTCAAGTTCACTTTCTTCATTATTTATTTTTTATTTAAAAACTCTTAAACTCAAGTTTGGTAACTTATATTTATATTATAATTTATTTAAAAAGTCAAGTTCACTTTGTTTTTTCTTGATTATTTGTTTTTTTAAATTATTTGTTTTTATTTAAAAAGTGGCAAAGTAAAGAACTTTAGATATTTTATTTTTTACTTAGTATTTTATTTTATATATATGTTTTTATAGGTTTAGATTTATTATGTTATGTACATTTATTTAAATAAACACACGTTTATAGGTTTTATAATAGTATATTTATATTTTAAAAAGTATGTTGAGGGATATCTTTTTTTCCATAGTCTCTTTGATTTTCTCATTTTCTTTTCTTTGCATTTTTTTTTGGTTTTTAATTTTTAATTTTCCAATTATTTTTTCCATAGTTTCATGATTTTCTCCAAATTTTTCTCCTTCGAACAATTTCCAATTTGATTTTTTGGATTTTATTTTATTTTGTCCAATTTATTTGGTTCGTAGTTTTTGTGAGAACAATTTTTAAACTTTTTTGGTTTTTATTTTATTTTATTTTTTCTATATCTTTTCTTTTTAATAATTATTTCGTTTGAATTTTTAAGAGTATTTGAATAATTTCATTACAACTTCTTTAGAATAATCTCCATATGATAGTTCATGGAATGATTGAAATATTTTTTGTTCTATAATAGGTGGATACAATTTTAAAGAAGTGAAAAATGAAGAAGAATTCATATATGTTGCGTGTGGAGTTGGATGAAGAAATGCAGCCATATCAAAACTGAAATAGAGTGAAGAACTATAATATAGATGAAAACAATTTGAGAATATTGGGAAAAAAGCATATAGATATATGGGCCAAGGGAAATTTGTATCCTCTTGATCCTAAAAATAATGATTATCTTAAGTTTGATACTATTACTGGACTTATGAAATTTGTATGCAATGGGGAAAGTGGATTGTTAGGGTACTGCAAGAGGCTTGAAGGAAATAGAGAAAATTTGAGAAAACAATAAATTTTGTAGAAAATAAGATGCATGAAATGGATAATACAGTCTCTAATTTAGTTGAAGTGAACAAGAGGTTAGAACATGAGTCTATTGAACATTGGAAAGTTTGAAATACAATGGTTCAAGATATCTCATTATTGGAGAAGGAGAATAAGGATTTGAAGTTCAAAGTTGAAGCTCTCAATAAAACTATTAGAAAAATGAAGATAACTCCTCTAGGAGGAAGGATGAGAATCAAAAAGTTAAATAATATTGTGTCTCTAGTATCTTCAGGGGGTGGTTTCAAAAAGAGAGTTCAAGCTATGAAAAGTACAATTGATTCTACAAAAAATGAGAGAACTGTAGATAGAAGCCATAACTTAGCCTCACTTATGAAGAGTTTATTTTAAAAAGATGAGATATTGGCAATGATTCATCAACCTCAATGTGCTACATTAAGAAAAGATTTGGTTGATGAGATAATAAAATATTTATCATGTTCAATTAATGCTAATGATGTACAAGGAGCATGTGACAATTCAAGAATTAGTAGGAGGGGATATGAAGAAATTTTTAAGGCATTATAGACTGGAATATTAAATTTTGGGATCACTAAGGTATTTTTGCCTTGCCCATATCATGTTAGAGTGGAACGGTCTAATAGGAACAAAGAAGTTCAAGATTTTGTTGGAAATATGTTTCACATCCAAGCATCAAAGGATAATTCTCAAAGGAAACAACAAACACATAGTGGAAGGGAAGTCTCAATTACTTTAAATCCAACAAACAATGTTTGGTTTGAAGCTCAATTTTTTTTACAAGCTATAGTAAGGTATTATGATATTTCAGTGGAGGAGGCAAATGGAAAACTTGTATTTGTCCTAAAATTAGATGAGATGGAATTGATAAACAATGCCAAGTATGAATGAGTGTCAATTACCCTAATGAATAGAGCATTAAATCCAAATATTCATGTTACTAATGGAACATATTTTCCTGTATAATCAGAGAATCACATTTGGTGGCTTGGCCTATTTAGAGTAAACAAGGAATGTTATGAAGATCTAAAATGGGTTTTTGAGAAAACTGAGATACCATCCATGATTTCCTCTCATATTATGGGAGAGAAACTGTATGTTGATGGGTATGGATCATATAATGTTGAATGACATGTGGATGTTGATTTGAAAATATTTAAATGCATGTAACAGTCATGGAGCAAATGCAAAGCATAGTTGCATTTATTGCATGCATTCTTGAGAAAAGTCAAAATAATTAAATGGAAGATTTTGTAAAGGTATATTAAGCTGTGACCAAGGATTACACCCTAATAGAGATGAAGTTGATCCAAATTTAAAGCCAATTCTCCAAATTCCACTCAAAAGAATACACATATTCCCTCTTCATGCTTTTGTAAGAATAATTGATAAACTTGTTTATTTATCAGTTTTATTTGCATGGAACAACAACCAAAAGAGGAGGCATAAAAATCCATTATATCAATTGAAAGGGTATTGTCAGATGCAACACTACATGGAGGTAATGTTCATATTGAAAAATATATGAAACGTTGAGGGACTCGTGGTAATGTTTCATCAAAGCCATCAATGAGAGGTGATAAGGCTTGACATTTTATTAAAAATTTAGACTACCAAAAAAGTAGAAGGGGTCAATGGGAAATATATAAGGATTTGATCAATGCAGAGGATAATTGAAATGAAAAAGGTTTCTCTCAGCTAAGGAAAATAAATGCATGGAGTTCATTATCATCTTTGTTCCCTTTTATGAACAAGGAAAGATTCATTGAAGGTGATGATACACAATTTATTGAAGCTGTAACAAAGTTTACAAAGGATTTTCTTCTAGCATGGGGAGAAAATGAAATCACTCATTACATGGTAAGAGTTCATATGATTTTTTAATTTATTATATGTTTTATATAAATAATCTAGTGTAATTTGTATTAGGTTCTAATTATTTTCTTTTCCGTTGGTGTTTTTCAGCACATTCTCTATGCACATGGTCCTTGGTTTGCTATAGAGTATGGAAGCTCGATCATTTGGAATACACAGGGAATGGAGAAGTCTCATAAGATAGCAAGGACTACTTATCATAGGTCTACTCAACATGGTGGATGATCACTACCATCTAACCCATTGATCCAAATCAGTCATTCATTCTATAGGCGCATGCTTTATAGACTTAACCAAAAGAAAAAACTTACAAGTATGAATAGTATTGATGTTGTTGTAAGAGAAGTTAATGCAAGATGAAAGAGAAGAAGAAGATAATAATATAATCTTTAATGGATGTCCCTACCCTTTAATGGGTTACTACCACTGAAAATATGCTTATTGCAAATGTTTTAACCTTGCAGATGTATGGTTGAAACCAAAGACATTACACATAGTTGTTATACATGTTTGAAAGTTTGTTGTCATATTTCTGAAAACTTGGTTGAAATGATGACAAAATCCTGCTGGTCTCAGGTGCTTTTTGATGATAAACACTTCTGTAGAAGTTTAAATGTTTAATGAATACTATTTTAAGTCACAATTAAAGACCTCTTCAATGATAAAATTCACTCTTGATATAATGGAAATTCCCAAACTAAATCTGCTACTGATATCTGATGAAAAATCTTTAGAATTCAGTCACTTTGACAAATATTGATAGGGAATTTGCTAAAAGGGATGAGTTAGGATCACTACTTTGTTGATTGTCAAAGACACCCTACTGAATATGAAACCCATAATTATGTTGGAAAAATCAAATTTTGTTGCACTTTTAGCATTCTATTATTTGTATTCTACCATGACCTACTGTTTTGGATTTTTGCTTTGTTTAGAACCTGAGTTGAGTTTTATTTTAGGAACCCCCTCTATACATAGATGATTTCTTTCCATATGCATGTTAGCTATAATAGGCAAGACACGCCAATGTCAGGTTCATAAAACAAGTTCATAAAATAGATTCTTCAAGTTTAGAGGCAGTTTCAATGCTTTACCTCATTAATGATGCCACAACTTGATCAAATGCTTTTGATTGTAGAAAAAATCAGAGGTCCAACACTTGAGACTTAACCAATGTCAAACTCATCATTCTTCCTGATCAAAAAATTCAATATAAACTTCACAACCTATTCATCCAAACATCAAGGTTACAACTTTCTTCAAACATCCATGCACTACGATTCAGTATCTCTTCAACACTCTTACAAATATTTTCCAAAATTTAAATCCTCATTTCAACACAGTAAATTAGACACAAGTAACTATATCACATCCTTTCATACAATGATTATGAGCACAAAACTGTTAAAACACAAAATCATAGTTTAGACAACTTTTACTATGCCAAGGGAGGGTTCTTATTGGTTATCATGCTTCCACCACCTATAAAACTTAAAAAAAAAGTTATACATGTTTCAATAGGTCTGAACATTCTTAAATATTCATTTCCCAAGGTTCTTCTTATGGTTTTTTACAAAACCTTTACCTCTAGCCTCTTTACTTGCTCCAAAAACACTGATTTCAGCCTAAGGCATCAAAGATTTTTCCCAAAACTCTTCACCAACACCAGAAACTTGGATGACCTTGAAGAACACTTCAAAATAGTCTTACAAACCCAAAATTAGGAGAACCCATTTATTAAAATGCAAGATATGAAGTTTTATTACTCTCGGGTTGCTCTAGCACAGGGTTATGGCAGTTTTCACCAAAATTGGCATATCTTCCTTAAAAATTAATGGATAGAACTCTAACCACTTCCAAATTAAAGATAAATCTATCCTCTATCCAACCATGTAAGTTTCAAATTACATTTCATTTGTAAAAAACTGTACAAAACACTACTATGTGACTATTACAAAGAAATCTGGAAAATTGCAGTTCATAAAATAACCATAACTCATTCAAACATTGATGAAAATAAACCAAAAAAAAATAAAATGAAACTAGATTCATGTCTTCATCTTTTCCAATTATTTTTAGGCATGTATTATACCATACCAGTCCGTACTAAGCAAAACAATTTGATTGTTACAATGAAAATCTGGAAATGGCAACACTAATTTGATCATAACTTTTGCAAAACATGATGAAATTCACTCAAACTAAAAGTAATAGAAAGATAATAACGTTATTCAAATTTTCCAATAAATTTTATGGCTGTAATATATACTACAAGGCTGTACCAAATGAAATAACAGACAGAACTGCAAGAAAAACATAGTTTTGAGCATGCAAATTTGTTGTTTTCTTCATTCCAACTCTTCTCCACCTTGGAATTCATGCTTACAAGTCTTATTTATGCCCCTACAGTCAGTTTTTCACCATCAACCAACCCACAACTACCTTTTACAACATTTTCAAAAAGTTGTCATAGCAACTTTTGCATTATGACTTCATAGACCACCTAACAACCTAATACTGACTCAAAAACATATAAAATGGTCTTAATTGACTTTATTACATCAAAGAAACAATGTTAAAACATAATTTAACAAAATTTCCTCGTGGAGGTATGAAATCCCATTGTGCTCCTGCACCAAAACTCATTAGGGTCACATGCCCTATCATTATGTAGAAGGTTTAAGAGCTTTCTAGAGTTTGTTTGTAGATATTATGATAGTTGAAAACCACCCACCTATCAAGGAGGTAGTTGATAGTAATTAAAAGCATCTAGGAGTCAGATCAGGACATGCAAAGTAAAGCAAGTCAGAGACCACAAGGACTCTCTTCCTCAACACACTCAGGGAGTGTTTCAAGGAGTCTTAGATAGGGGAGGTTTGACTTAGTAGATTTGACTAAAGTATGGATCAAAGAGAGTTTAAACAGACTCTAGGACTATGAGAACAATAAAAAGAATTGAAAACATCTATTAGGCTTTAGGGTTTTTCTAAATAAACATATTCTATTGCCATTGTGATACAAAATAGTTTTTGTCTAGTCATACAAAACTATTTGACAATTATACAAGACTGCTTGATAGTGAAGCAGTGAATAGAGAGAAATGGTCTCTAACACCCTAGGTAGTGATGGGACAGTGAATTTAGAGTAAGATAGTGGTAAGAAGATCAACAAGAAATACAAACACCATCACCATGAGAGAAGAGACCTATAGGATTCAGATACCATAGAGTGTCAAGACATATGTCAATAAAGGATAGTCATTATAACAATATGCAGGGGCTTCTAAGGATATTTCACACATCTATCATAGAATCAATGGTTGAAGCTATATTAGTAGCATAGTAAGTGGTTAAAAATGTCTTAAAAGGGGGTAGAAAACTACTTAATGTTATTGCAATCACATTTTCTTCATCAACTATCTTTATAATTGCAAGAAACTACTACACCATAACTATTAGTTTTAGTAGATGGTTGGCAACAAATCCTCATTTCTATCATGTTTGGTTAGAAGACCAAACAAAATGCCCTCCCTGTATGTGATGTTACATAAAAATATTGCAGCCTATCTCATAAGTCACTTGCACTACTAACACCCCATAAGTCACTTGCATTGCTAACACAACATACATAAGAACAATAGAAAGAGAATATGCAAGCCGAGATAGAATTTCTGATGTTAGATAATGTAGCCAGAAGAAACATTGCTTTGGTGGAAAATGAAATGTCTCTTGCATAGATGAAAGATTCTGAAAATGGCATATGTTTTGATAGTGATAGTATAAGTAAGCATCTGCACAAGTATGATTCACCTAATGTACCTAATGGCTCTCTGCAAATTCTCAATTTGCTTATGTTGACCTGAAACATTATCAATAGAAATACCTCTGAATTTTTCCCTTCAGGATTGTGAAAACATTAAAGAAGAAATAAATGAGTTATGCTTTAATTGTAGCTAAAAATCAATGAGCTGTGTTTTAATTGCAGCGAAAAATAATATTGAGTTTGAAGCTACCACTAAAACCACTTAAACCATTTTGTGCTTTTTTACAACAAAATGTTATTAGTGTACAATACTATAACAAGAACAATAATTATAATGAAATGTATTGATTTAAACTTATGCATGATGCTATGAAATTTATGCTTAAGGAAGAATTTGTAAATTCCAAATTCATAAGATTTTAAAGTTCAATATCACCATAGTACATATAATGACAAAATTCAATCTTTCTCATTGAGAAATGATGAAGAAAAAACATGATACTATATTATATGGAAATAAATGTATAATTACATAGTGTTTTATAAATATTGGATGCTTCACATCACATGTATAGATCAATTCATTTACATTGGAATGATGATTAGTGAATGCCTTGACTTGATAAGACTAAAACTATGAAATACTCAAATCCTAAAGAAATTTAAAAAGTCTAATAGTGAATCTTTCATGAAATTATTCTTAATTTTCTTTGATTTCTAATGTTGCAGGAGGAAGAAAATCCTTGCAAAGAATAATATTTTCTCAATGCTTGCCAACCTGAAAATTTAGAAGAAAATAATGATTTTAGTTCCTTGTACTTCAAATTTAACAAAATTTATATTCATATACATCACAATGAAGAAATAAAATACTGAAAAAACTAGATATATAATGACAAAAAAAAAATCTACCTTATTTCCATTATGCAAAAATATGAAATCGTTGAGCTCTTCATCCATTTCCAAATATTTTCTTATTTCAAACAATGTCCAATTTTCTTCCATTGATAAAGATCTAAAAGTAATTATATTCATCAAAATATCAAATGATACTTTTAGAGAATGGGTTCCATCATTTTCATCTTGGTCATTTGGAATCCATGTCCATTGTCCCAATTGGTGAACATGTCTCCACCTTTGAAATTGGAATCTCATGTATTAAATTTGTCTTGAAATCCAATACCTGAGTAATATATTAAACTATGTAACTATTTCTATATAGAAACTATTAAACATCATAAGTAATAGAATTACTAAAAAATAAACACAAAAATTTACTTGAAGGAAATTTTGTCATGAGACAATCTACATTCTATTTCTTCACCACTTTCATAGTGTACTCTTTTGTCCCACTCGAAACAAAATAAAGACTTGAGAAATCTATCTGAAGGTGATTGAATACTATATGTTTTTTAGTTCTCCGAATGGATGACTCGGTTTTGAACATATGACATAAAATGTTGATTGGCATGAATACACTAATGTGGACATGATTTCCTCCTTTTAACTTCATACCTACTTGCACCTCTTCAAAATTCTTGTAGCAATAAGAGGCTATGGTTGAAGGATCTATATTTGGCCATCCAAGTGAATTAAGCATTGGTAATGGAATCTCTTCAATTTTTCCATATGTTGCACTAGTTCTTGGAAGGATATATGTATATTTATAAAATCATATCCCTTGTTTGATCAACCATGTGGAGTCCTTTCCAGCATAAATAATTGCTCCAACTTCAAAATTAATAGCTTGGAAGGTACTTGTAGTTGACTCAATAGGTTCCCACTCCTCCCAATTTAAGATATACAAGCCTATAAGAATGAAATTTTCATTAGTAGTAAAAAAAATGTTTGATATAAAAAATGACATTGCACTAAAATAAACAATTTATAAATCATTCTTACTTTAGTACAAAAATATTTCTTACTCACAATTAGATCCAAATCAAAAGAAGTCTATTTTTTCTGCAATTGATTCTTTCAACATCTCTTTCTTGTCATAAACATGTGCAATTTTAACCTCTGATACTTTTTTACCACCTGGACTTGTTTTGAACTCTTTGATCATTCCTTTCCAATGATATTTAACATCAAAAAACTATTTTTTTTAACCTTATGTTTTCCAATTTGTAAAGGCCTCATCATAACCATGGAACTGATAGATAAGGTCATTGGAATCCAATTTCCCCCATCATCTTTTGTGTTGTAAATCACAATGGATTTCAACTCACTTGAAGGTCTTCTAAGTGCCATTTATTCCTAAAAAAAAAGAATTAAGAAAACACAATTAAATAAATAACATAAAAAAATCTTAAAATAAGAAATAGAAGTTGAAGCTATATATATACATATATGCTAAAAATGTGCAATTAATTGTCACCATTGAAAAATAATATTTATATATAATATATTGAATAACTAAAATTGAAATTGAAATTGGGATCATTTGGAGTAACAAGCATGATCGGGACAATTGGAATGACGAGATCTAATTTTTTGTATTGAAAAATGCAAGTTATAAAATGAAGAAGCTACAAATAAAAATAGTCCAAAAGATTGTTGTTGAGAGCAGCAATAACACTAAAACATACAAACAAAAAATACAACCAGAGTATGTACATTATCATTATATTTCTATCTACCATACATAGACCAAGTTACAAAATGAAGAAGCAATCAAAGACTACAAATAAAAATAGACCAAAAGACTGTTCTTGAATAGAGCAACAATAAAACTAAACCATACAATCAGAAAATACAACGACAATATGTACATTATCAATATATTTCAATGCTTGGAATGACTAGATATTTTTGACAAAAAGAAAAAAAGTAAAGGACCACTTTGTGTTACACAATATGGTAATCATAATATGGTTAACTTTACTAATCCGTGAAACCATGGGCAATAAAAGAAATCAGAAATTTATTGCATATATTCTTTTCCCATAAATTTAAGCTTGGCCTTGCCCACAATATTATAAAAAATACAACAAAGATCTATACACTTTCCCACTATAAAAATAAATTAACAAAAACTCCACCTGAGCTTAACTCATGACCACAACTCAATCAATTGAGTGTCTAGAAATGCTTTCAAAAGACTAAAACCATGAAGATAAAAATGAACACAATAAAATAATGCAACCCCAAGAAGGGAAAACAAAGAAATTAGTGAAAATCCTTCCCTTGTAACAACAAATCTTCTACACAGCTAGCAAAGTAAGTGTCCTGACAGCATATAACCCTAAAACCACCATAAATATTCATCAAAAAATTTCTGAATCATTTGATAAAAAAATAAAATGAACCAAATTTCATGCTTGAAATATCTGGAGCTTTCAGGAACAACCCGCGACTCAAATCCAGTATATACAGTTGGACCATTAAATTGAAGGAGCTATGGAAAAAACCTTGCTTGTCACTGCAAAAGAGTTGCCCAAAATTTGGTCCATGTCCAATGCACAATTTATAAACTCTTCAATGGATATTGACCCACGATCTAATTTGATATAAAACCACAATAATTTATTTCCTTGAGCAATCGCACAACATCATACACCACCTTGCAATTTAATCAAAATGTAGGTAGATTAAGACTGAGCTCTACGTCATCCAATCTTGCAACACTTGTTTGATCTCTGCAAAATACAAAAAAATAAAAGGAAACATAAGGGTTGATTTTGGTAGAGCTGCAACATGCAACAAGCATGGGTGGATGAATTTTTTTATTTTTGCAGCACTTCATAAATGTTTTTTATGATTTTTAAATTATTTTTTATATTTTTTTCTTAAAGAATAAAAATATTTGAAAATATAAAAAATTATATAATAGAACTTAATAGAACTTAAGAATATAAATCTAAAAAACAAAAATAATATTTTATATTTAGAAAGATGAATGAGATAGAATGGGATATGCAGAGTTAAATTAACCATCATGAGTTAATTCATAAGATTTTAGAAAGTTTTATTTTATAAAATAAATAATTTTATTTTTATTTTGGATGATGTCACCGTACAAGTTGATGTCATCTTTTAGTTGATTTTTGATAACTTAAAAAGCTAATGATGTCATCCTTAGGAGGCCCATTTTTTATGTAAATTTCCCCTAATCAGGCCAGACCAGTTGTTCCATTGATTTTCTCTTGATTTGCACTAGTTAGCAATATGACCAAATCTATTGCATGCATAACATCTGACATCTCTAATGAAAAATTTGTTTGACATATTTGTGCATTCAACTGATTTATGAGCATACTTATTGCAATTGAAACACTGACCAGAAAATGATGGACCACTTGAGTTCATTCTACTTCTACATTGAGTAGCCATGTGACCAAATTTATTGCAAACAAAACAGTAACCATTGAATCTTTGAGCATTAGGTTGTCTTATCAGATACCTTCCAGATTTGTTCATCTAATTTCCTTGCCTAAATCTCCTTTGTCCAAATTTGGAACTTTCTCCTTCCTCATATCCAAGAATTCACTTGTCACCTTCAATCCTCTGACTTTTAATTAGTTCATCAAGCTTAGCTGAGATAGTCTTGAACTTCTCCTTGAATTCATTTGTAGTAATAAGTTCATCTTTGAGGGTAATAATTTGTCTTTCAAGTTCTTCTTCATTGTTTTTGGATTGCTGCAATTCAAGTGCCAAATTAATGAATCCATCATTAATTATGTTGCATTCTTCAAATTTCTCTTTCAAGGAGTGATCAAGGGTCTCTTCATTCTTCTTTCTATCTTCAATCTCCTTGGTCATCCTCATCATAATGGATTCCATCTCATGCTTTAGGACTGTATTATCTCTAGTAAGCTTTTCACATTCTTATGTCTTTTCCTTCAGAGCTTGACTCAGTTGTTCATCTTCCATGCTTTTACTGTCATTATTCTTAATCTGATCATAGAGTTCCCTTCTCTTCTCCCTGGACTTATTGTTTTTATATTTCAATGACTCAATGAATTTCTCAACATCCATGAGGTTTGCTTGAGAGTTTTGAACTTCATATTTTGACTGATCAAGATCATCTAGGGCCACCAAAAGTTGTTGTTGAATATTATTTTAATCCATTGAATTAATTTCCTAGATCTTCCCCAAGTTGTTAAACTTCTTCCAAGGAAATAGGCTCTAATACCAATTTTTGGAATCAAGGAACAGTGAGAGGGGGGGTGAATCAGTGTTCTACACTTCTTCACTTTATTAATTTGATCATTAAAGTACTTATAATATTCAACCAAAATAAATATGCATGAACATAAGACAAACAACAACAACACCATAACACATGGATTTTTACATGGAAACCTTGTTAGAGGAAAAACCATGGTGGAAGGCCAATCCAAAATATGAGTATACTCAGAAATAAGTGTTTACAAAATGGGAATGCCCTTGCATTTAGGCACACTGCCTAGAGCTCACTGCTCAAAAATAGAAAGGATCACTGCCTTACAAAACATTCAAATTAAATCCATCTGAAGAATTGAATTGAGGGAGTAGCATCTACTAATGCCTTATTATAGTTCTGATTAAGCTCATCAATTGAATTCTTGACCTTTTGTATGATTCTGCTCTTTTTCTCTGCTCTACTTCAATTCGCATCACAAATCCTTTTATGCACAAGTGAAACTATGCATAATCACTCTACAATCCTTCTGATATTCGCAACTCGCATTAACACACTTTGCATCTATATCAAAATTATATAATTGATCACTTATATGTATCCATAATTAAAGATTTAGTCACTATAAGTCAGCTTCAACATAATATGAAAAATATTTACAAACTATCGACTCAATCCATAATCAATTCTCAATGTGCACCAACCAAATTAGGCCACAACATAGTGATGACCAAAATCAACATGTTCGAACACAAAAACACAAAAAAATTACTCCTCAAATATCTGCAACGGCTACATCCACCAAGTCAGCCTTCATGTACTGTTAAATAGAAAATTAATCAACCAAATCTTCTAACTCACACATGGATTGATACGAGCCTCTAAGATTCAAGAGTAACAAAGATCATATACCAAAAAAGCTTCCTTGAGATCCATAACTAAAAATAATAACAAAAAATTACATGTGAATTGATGAACACAATTCTGTCGGATGCTCTATTCTAGCTTCGATCTAACTTCCGATATGATCAAATGATGACGTGTGGATCAAATCACTGACTATGGTTTCCATCAATGAAAATTCCAAATGAAATTTGCAATATCTCTTTCCAACAGGGTTATCCATACATTCTCTTAAGATACCCTAGTGACAATAGTGTCCTATTGGAGGTTTATAGGCAGATAATGGTTGTCCATAGTAACTAAATAAAATCACACAAACCAAGGTTCAGGTTTCCTCTCAGATTAACAGGTATTCTATTCAAACATCTCCAAGAGCTAAGACCATAAAATATGAGATGCAGTGGGTTACCTTGAAGACTTTCAGAAGGAGGCATGATTTTGACTACCGTGGAACTAAGGACAAGATCAAGAAAGCCCACACACTCATGCACATATAATTGAAGATGTGTGGTATGGTCAAATGATAGAGGAAGAGATAAGAAAAATGGACTATTTCCAACTAACTTTGGAAAAAATTAAAGATCTTGATTTAGCAGATATTCTTGAAGGCATGGAGGATGATGGAAACATCCTAGACCCTACCTACGAGAGGAATAATATTATAGTATCTCATCTATAAGCTATCTGGTGGTCAAAGAAGGAAGTGACATCAATCAGAGAAAGGTTTGAACCAATCCTAGATAGCACAAATGCATGGTTAGAGGAGAAGGGAATTCATTTGAAAAAAAATATTACTAGATTAGAGGAGGAAATTGAAGGCCCTATAGGTAAGAAATATGAGTTGAGGAAAAAGAACAAGGATGATGTACCTAGTTCTAGTAGGACCTCTAGTCCAAAAATCAAGCTTGTTTTAAAAGGGAATAGGAGTCAAGAAACTGAAGGACCATCTACTATAGTAGAAGAGGCATCAACCCAAGAGGAAGAGAAAGAAGAAGAACATGAGGAAGAACATGTATCTCCTCAAGAGAATATCATAGAGGAACCACCCATCTCTTCTTCTCCCATTGCTACTAGTGTGTCTACTACAACTCCTCCCATTGTCTCTATTGAACTATCTTTATTAGTTACTACTATAGTCATTCCTACTTTTATGATTACTCCTATCGTTTCTTTCAACTCAATTCATTCCTCCCCGTCTTCACGATCAAATTTTCATAGTCCCAAACATGGTTTGGAAAATATTTTGGGGTCTCCCACGTCTTTTCCAATTCTATAATCACCTTCTTTTGAAGTAACCTCTAAATATTATTTGGAACAAAATATGATTGAGTTTTCTCAAGTTACAAGCGTAGAAATTCCTAGTGTAGTTTCAACTAATACTCCAACAATTATAACAACAACTTTCATGAGTGTAGCTACATCAATGTAAGCTATGAATGTTAGTCTAGAAAAAAGTGCTTCTCCACTTATCCCTTGGTTTTTATCCTAGAAACCAAAAGGGAAGAAGCAATCCATCTCTCCAAACAACTTCGACTTTGCATAGTTGGCACTTGTAAAGGAAAAATTTAATAAGAAGGAAAATACTCTTTCCAAATTATTGGTAGATAAAGTAGGAAATAGGTATACAGAGGTATCACAACCTTCTCCAAATAGGTCTATTGAGGATGTGGATATTTTTGAGTATTCCATTACAAGGGTTGAGTTAGGAAAGGTAACTCATGAAAGTGCCAAGGTAGATGTATAGTCTACTTTGGATTTTATCATTGAGAAATGTGATGAAGTGAAGAAGAGTAAAGATCAATACAAGGCTAAAGTAGAGAAGTTAACTTTTTGGAAAGAATGATAGTATATGGAATGCAAATCCTAAGATATTATGTAGAAAGAATGGTGAACATGAAAAGCATAAGATCAAAGTTAGATAAAAAAATTGATACTTCTTCCCAGGAGCAACAAGAAATTGAGAACAATTTAGGAGCTTGGATCAAGATGAATAAACTCAAGCTTGATGCATTGGTGGAAATTGGGATAATTCCCAATAGAGAGATGTTTGTGGAGGTAAAGGAGACAATGATACACAAGATCAATATCATCAAGGAATTGATCAAAGACTTGCAAGATGCTCGTGAATTCAGTGAAGACAATGATTTGGATCTTATCCACAAAATTGAGTTGCCTTGTAAGCTACTTGATGATAACCAAAAAATACTCTCCTATAATGAAGTTTTTTAGGAATTTTACATCCATGATCCAAAAGTAATTTGAAGATCAAGCCTTCTCAGCAGCTTCGATAAATAAATTGATGGATATTGAATTAACCTTAGATAGCCTCAAAGTGTATTTAGAAAGGCACGAGAAAGCTAGAAACACTATGAAGGATTCATTCATAAGAGTCCTTGCTATCTCCAACCATACTTCAGGTTTGAATAATGAAGAAGTTCAAGAAGTAATGCAAAAGTATGAGGATTTCTTGGAGAAAGATGACGAAGAAATTTGAACATGCCTTGTTTTTCCCTTAGTTTACTTTTTAGTGTTTTTCATGGTTTATGTAATTAGTTTTCAACATTTTACATGTCTTTTTATGAAATGTAATTACATTTAAAATAGAGAATTCCTAAATCAAATCAGACTCTCTTGTTGAATAAGTCAAATTAGTTATCGTTTTCCTAGATTTTCTCTAAACTATCCTCTATAAATATGAGGGATTTTCTTTTTTAAATGACCTTTTACCTATTGAAGTGTTATGCTTCCAAATTGAAGAGCACATTAAAACTTTGTTTTTGAAGTGTAAATAAAGATTCAACTAATATAAAGAAAGAAATTTTGCATTCAATATTTGTCTTGAATCAAGCTTGTGGTGCTTTAGAATTGTTCTTGTGTCCTTTATATTCCATCCTTTTATGTATGAAATTGATTTGTAGTGTGGAAGCAAATATTCTAGAAGGATTTCTAAATATTATTTTGTAGAATTTGAGCTATAATATTGTGTTTGGAGATATATGTTCTTGTGTATAAATTCAGTTAATAACTTGGAGTCTTTGAGCTACAATTATTGGTTATTTTCTTGTGGATCTTTAGTGTTATTCGTTGATAGTCTTTGAGCTGCAACTTTCTACACTTGTTACCATTCGAATCATCATGGAAAGTTACAAAAGTATTTTTGATCTTGTAGATTTTATTGTTACCATCAATTGTTGGTATCATTCTAGTTATTCTTGTGTTCAACTGAATTGGATATCTATTATTATTGTTCCAAATAGTGTTTTGTAGTTTTTTACATGTGGTAAACATCAAGGGAATACTTTTGTAATCTTGACAAAGGAAACATCTATTCTGAAAGAAGAAAATATGATGATGGAAACACCCCTATGGATAGTTGTAGTGTACATAAGCATAGTTTAATTACCATTTGATTTAGTTAAAAATAAGAAGTGAGCCTTCCCTTTATGAGAGAAGAGATTAATTTCTCATCATAGTTGTGGATGAAACTACCATTTTGTAATTGTTAAAGGAATTACAAAATATGCACCCAATAGGTTTTTGGTGACTCTACTGGGGATTAACATTTAGTTGTTGGAGGTAAGTTTCTTATTGCGGAGAGTAGCCCCAGCTGATCTTGCAGTGGCTCAATAGTTGGCTACTAGCTTTGAAGATGATTTGATTCCTTCCAAATAGATAAGGAAAGAAACAAATAGAAATAAAGGACAAAGATCTTCAGTTCAAAATTCCTCAAGAACCACAAATCCTATGGTGCAAAATTTAGCAAATGAATTGCTAATTTGAAGAAAAAAATGTCTCAAGGTTCGTCTACTCCTGCCTATAAGGATGCTCCAAGGAGAACCTATCCTAAATCTTCTAATTATTCTGGTAATGCTCAAAGGAACCAAAATAGACTTCCAGTGCTGTAAGGAAGGCTTGCACTTGAAGCACCTCCCACAAATGCAATAGTGGGTTACTATAAAGTTGAGCAAGAAGATTTTTCATAGCCAGAATATCAATAAAAAAATGCCAATCTCTTCTACGAGGAGGAAGAAGATTCGGCTAGCGACTCTAATATTGGGTATCTAAATTATGAAGAAGAATTTGATCAAGAGGATGAACCTATTGTTGATGCTTTTTTTTACACGTTCATAAAATCAACTCAATCAAAAGCAAGGAAATTCATAAAAAATAAAATGATAGCCCATGTCCACTAGTTACTATTGCTAAAAGGGGGGATCCTTTGTTGGTTCAACCAAAAGATACAATTGGGAGCAAGCAAGTAACTCCCATTATCCTATTTCTTCTCCTATGCCTAAGACAAATTCTCCAATTATTAAGACTAATATTCTAGTTCCTAAGCCTACCAATGAAATGACACAATCTTCTTTGATATTTTATCTTCAAGCATTTGATATAATTGACCATGCAAAGAAGACTAAGACACAAATGTCAGAAGTGGAGTATCTCAAGCATAATCCTTACCAGTTTGATAAACTTGTTAAGTTTTTTAAAGATAAGGGAACCCATCCAAGTCAATATTATTCTTAAGACATACCAACTATTCCCAAGCCTAGGATTTTGCAAAGCAATTTGGTTTTGGTTCCCTCATGTGTCCCCAAAAAGATTGATTTGTTTTATATCTTCTTGTTAGTCAATGGTTACAAGCTAAGAAATTGTGTCATTGATTTAGGTACCTCTGACAATGTAATGCCTACCAAAGTGGCTACCACTTTGGGTCTAAATCTTACAAAAGCTTTTGGTCATTGATTTTCAATAGAGAATAGACAAGTGCCTCTTATTGGGAAAATTAAGGATGCACAGTTTGCATTTGCTGCATTCCTAGACAAGAAGATCAAAATGACTGTCTTAGTAGCTAACATCCCAACATCATATGAGATATTTCTAGGATGCAATTTCTACAAGGATGTAGGAGGTGAAATTAATATGGACTGGTCAGAAGCTAGAATACCTGTCAAGGGTGTTATGCAGAAATTGTTTCTAGAAAGGGAGTCTATGTTTCTTGTAACAAAGTCAGATGACCCAAGAGCTCAAATCCCTTTTGAACCTTTAGGTATGGGTACATAATTTTTGCAAAGTAACGGGGATTCTGAGTTTTTAAGAAAAAGTTCAAGGAATCAGAAACTGATGGATCGTCTTTAGAAAGAGAATCATCTTCATGTAGTATGTCTTCTTCAGATGATGAAACTTCATATTTTTAAGTTGTCAGTTTAGGTGACACAAATAGTGTTTTCATTATGGAATATGATGGAAGTTTCTCTTCTATGAGATCTAGTGTGAGGATTGTGTTCATATCTCTACAAGGGAAGATTATTCATTTTTCCTTCAAGCTACAATTTGGTAATACTAACAACATAATAGAGTATGAGGCATTGTTGTTAGGTATGGACGTTGCACACAAGAAGGGAATCAAAAACCTTCATGCTCAAGGTGATGTTGAGTTACTAGTATGCCAAGTATGATACTTGTATCAAACAAAAAATGAGAGACTAAGGCATTCCAAAATATCGTTTGGGATTGAATTGAATGTTTTGATGCTTTAAATATATCTATAGTACCTAGGGAGTATAATGATAAAGCTGATTCTTTAGTAGTGTTATCTACTCTCCTAATTTCGCATAAGGATTTTTATTGTACTACTTACACTATTGAGCTAGTGTTTAGTCCTAGTGTTCTAAATAACTTAGAAAACTATCAGATTTTCAATGATGATCATTAGATCATTTCCTTTCTTGAGAAGGCTAAAAAAATTAATGAGTTATATTTTGAAGGTAGTGATTCTCCTCCACGAGAGTCAATTTATGAGAAAGAGTTGGACACTGGCGAAGAAGTATTGCAGCTCAAAGAGAACAAGATTACCAAGGGTTTAGTATCTCTCGAGAGACTTTTTGAAAAACATGAACTTGATGTCAAAAGGCAACAACAAAAGTAGAGAAAGTCAACTTGGGAACTGGGGAGGATCCTAAGATGGTTAACATTGGAAAATGTTTGCATTCTGAATGAGGAAGAAAAGTTTGTGGAGTTGTTATGGTAGTACATTGACGTGCTCACCTATTCATATGAAGACTTGAAATATTTCCATCCAAAATAGGTACATGAGATTCCCCTAAAGGTTGGTTCTTTGCCTCACAAGCAGAAGCAGAGGCAATACAATCCTAAAATTTTAAGTAATATTTTTTCTAAAATTCAAAAGATGCTTAATGTAAGAATTATATTTCCTATTCACCATTCAATGTGGATAACCAATATTGTTCTAGTTCGAAAAAAGAATGGGGAAATCCTCATTTGTGTGGATTTTAGAAACTTGAATCAACTATTGCTAGAGGAAAATTACCCCCTATCGGTAATGGACCAAGTATTGCAGATAGTGATAGGATACAAAATTCTATCCATGATGGATGGTTTTTCTAGATACAATCAGGTGGAGGTTAGAAAATAAGATCAACATAAGACCACCTTCACCACTCAATGGGGTACTTTTACATATCACATAATGCTTTTTGGTTTAATGAATGTTGATGCTACTTTTCAAAGAGTGAAGGATTTAGCTTTCCATGATTTCATTGGTAAATTTATTGTTTTCTATCTTGATGACTTGAAAATCTTCTAAAATAAATGTCAAGAACATTTTCATTACTTATAGCAAGTCCTTGAGAGGTGTTAGCGACACAAAATTTCCCTTAATTCCAAGAAGTCAATTTTTGGGGTTACTGAAGGTAAACTTACTGGTTACATTGTGTCCAAGGAAGGTATTAAGATTGATCCAGAGTGGGTCAAGTCAATTCAAATTCTTACTTTACCTTGAAGTAAGACGATCGTCCATTCTTTCTTTGGGAAGGTAAATTTAATGTAGAGATTTATCCTTGACATTGCAAAAAAGACATGTCATATCGTTGATATGATGAAGGGAAAATAGTGGAGAAAAGAAGGTAAAGCTACATTCAAGGATATCAAGGAAACCATTGCACATGCACCAGTGCTAGTCTACCCAGACTACACCAAATATTTTATCATGTATAGTTATGCTTTTGAGCATACACTATCTGCAATTTTGGTGTAGAAAAATAATGAGGGGATTGAATCTCCTATTGCATTCATGAGTTGAAATATTTTCCAATGGAAAAACATGATTTTGATGTGGTAAAGGTGATGAAGCATTTCAATTTTTACATACCTAACTCTCATGTCATTGCATTGGTGCCAGATTATGCAGTTAAGTCAATCCTAACACAACAAGAGTTTGGAACCAAGAGAGGTAACTAGATTGCTAAGATCTAGGAATACTACATGGATATAAATCCCACAACTTGGTATGTTGGAAAGGTTTTTCATCTCATTGCTGATAATAAACTAGAAGAAATATCAAGTGATGAGGAAGTAAATAATGAAAATATTGTCATAGTCTTGTTTTTCGGTACAAATGATGAATGGTATTCAAACATCACACACTTTCTCACTTATGGAGAATGTCTAGAGCATTTGAACTACAAAGAAAAGAGGACAATCAAACTCAAGGCTGTGAACTTCATCCTTTGGGGCAATGGTTTGTACAAGAGGATCCTTGAAAATACCTTTCTACACTACGTAGATAAAGCACAACAAAACAAGTTGTTGGAGTCATTTCACAACTTGGCATGCGGTTGAAATTTCTTAGCACTAGTAATAGCTCACAAAATATTTTGAGAAAAGTACTACTGTCCCACACTATTCCAAGATGTATACAACTAGGTATGTAGGTGTGAACTATGCCAACAGTTCATGGGAAAACTCAAGCTAGTTGCACTTCCCCTCAAGCTGATTATCATTGAAGAACCCTTTCAGCAATGAGGTATTGATTTCATTGACACCATCAATCCACCATCTAGTGTAGGGCATGCTTATGTCTTGACAACTATCAACTATTTCACTAAGTGGGTGGAAGCCATACCGGTCAAGTATGCTACTTTGGAAGTAGTATGTAGGTTCCTAAAAGAAAACATCATTCTAGAGTTTGGTGTTTTAAAAAAAATTGTAGCAGATAATGCTACTTCATTCTCATCTAGTGAGATTACAAAATTCTATTTTGAGCATGTGATCAGATTGTCACATTCTTTAGACTATTACCCTCAAGGTAATGGTAAAGTAGAATCAAGCAACACAAACTTAGTCACCATCATTTAGAATATGGTAGATGAGAATCAAATATCTTGGCACAAAGCATTATATGATGTATTATGGGAAGATAGAATTACCCCAAAATGAGCAATTTGTATGTCGCCATTTCAACTCTTGTATGGGTTGAATGCAAAAATTCTAATCAGTTTGGAATTTCTTGGTCTCAAATTAGCTAATGCCATAGAAGATAAGAATTTTGAAAATTATATGGATAAGTGCATTATGTTCCTCGTTGAATTGGAGGAGAAGCATGTTCAGGTGGTGGATCACATTTCCAAACACCAAGGCCAAGTCAAAAGTCTTTTTGACTGAAAAGTGAAGTCTCATGATTTCTAGGTTGGAGATCAAGTCCTCTTGTGGGACAAAAGAAGAGAGCCCGAGGGTTTGCATGGAAAGCTTGATTCATTATGGAGATGACCTTTCAAAATTCACTAGATTTATGGTGAAAACTATTTCTTACTGGAATACCAAGACATAACTCCTTTTTTTGTTGCCTCACAATGAACAATATCTGAAGCTCTTCACTCAGTGAGGCATTCAAATAAGTTTGTAAATACTTGTATAGTTTTTGTGTCTTTTTGTTGTGTCACCTGACTCTATAGACCAATGGATGGATGAAAGCACTTAGAGACTAGAATTATTCTCTCTTTTATCATTTCAAAGAATGATCGAAGGAAGCTCCCTAGTTAGAGAAAGTTGTTATTGTTGAATTTAGTTTCGCTCAATTTGTGGGATAGCCCCTACGAAACTTGTCCATTTTGTAGCCCATATAATCTAAGAACACAAAATGAGGTAGATCATACATTCCCTTATGTGTGTTTCCCTAGCCTCATAACATCTTTTTGAGTGTTAGAATCTTTTTATTTTTCAAAATTTGCAAATTGGTGAAAGTTATAAAATTTTATTTTTGGAGTTGTAATTTTTCTTGTTCATGCAAGAGCATTGAATTTCAGCACCTTTTCATGCCTAATGAAAAAAATGAAAATGTAAGGTCACTAAATTTTAGTGACCTTGCATATCATCTCAACTTATTGAAGATTGCATGAGCGTTGAAATTTTACAACTCTGCAACTCGAAGTCCACACAAGTTGTAATAAATGCGAGATTTTAATCATGATTTGAGGGATTTTTAAATTGGTTTTGTTTTATTTTTGTTTTTTTTCTCATTTTGATTGATGTTCTACCCTCCTCTATTCTCTGTGAACTCATTGTGAATCTGAATATGCTTTGTGTGTGGATTTGGAGAAAATTTCTTGTCGGATTTCGCTAGGGCTTTTCATGAAGTTTTTCTTCATTATATTTCTTCGTATTTTGAGTATGTTGTTTTAAGTCTTCCATTATTTTTTTTATTATGTTTTGTACACATTTTCTCATTTTTTGTAGTTTTAATTATTTTCTTAGCGTTAGTGTAGATTATGTTTGCATTGTTTTTTTCCTTGCTATTTTCATAAACCCTAGCCATATGCCATATTTCCTTGTTATGTGCATGTTATGTGATACCTTTGGTTTTAAGATACCATATATTTCTATCTTGTTTGAGATATAAAATACAAAATAATTCCCTTTCATACTTGAGTTCCTAGTTTTGTTTTCGATAAACACAATATTACCTATATGCATCACGGGTATTAAACCCTGTGATGCACAAATGAACTTTGTTTTTTCCAAGGGCACATTAACATTTAGAAACCTACAAGTGTCGACCTTTACATGTAAAGGTAGTGAAATTCACCACCAATGCATACAAAAAATCCACATTTTCTAAATCATTTACTCAAATGATATATCGGTGAATTTTGTTGAAAGTGCAATGATTCTTGCATATTACTTGCAAAGTCAGGGATTTTTCCCATTTCATATGATAAGTCTCCCCATGTAGGTGCGATGATTTTCACCACACATGTTTTTCATATGCACTTAAACTTTAAATTTAATGGAGGTTATTTTCATCATGACTACCTTTATTTAATCCTACCCTTGTAGGATTGGTGAACTTCACTAACCTTACACCCAAATTTGGAATCATGTGTAGAGGCAAAGACTTCTAGCACTCTAACACTTAGGTTTTTTTACTCATGTAGGATCGATATTTTTTGTTGATATTACACCTTGAAAAGTTTTATCCATGCAAGGTGGGAGTTTTTCACCAACCTTGCAACTCTTTTTCACTACCAATACGCTAAAGCACTAATTTTTAGCGTAATTACACAAATGCAAACATCCACCTATAAAGGCGTCAAAATTCAGTTCCCTTACATCCACTTTGCAAAATTTTTGCTCACCTAGAATTTTTTTTTTGTTTCACATTCCACTTGCTAGATTGCCCACATTTGATCCATTATCACCACCATTGCGCTTATGCTCTCCAAACTCATGCAATTTCTCAAACTTTTCCCACTACTACAATTTCCAATCATGCAATCTTTTCTAACATTGGAAAACAATGAACTTTGTAATGCAGTTATTTGTGCACACATTTCAATATTATCATATCTTCCTTCCTAGGAAGATACAGTCTTCTACTATTTTATCCTCAAATGTTGGATCCTTCTCCAAGAAAAGCTAAAGCCATAAAGTTCAAATACCAAGGAGTTTTCTTTCCAACTTTAGTGTCCTCAAGCATTGATGAGATAAAGGACACTAAAATCAGACATATTGATATGTTTAAATTTGTGGAAAGGACTCAAAAGAAACCACTAGATACTGGTATGAGACATGAGACATATAGTTCAGAGAAACATACAAATGGTAGCAGATTTCCCTGTAGCTGCACATAATCTTAATTTTTTTCTCCAAGTTTCGAAACACTACAATAAGGATGATCGAAGTGTTAGGGATGTAAATACAAATGTGGTCATAAGGTTAGATCTAGAGTTCTTTGAAAAAGCTTTCTTGTTTCCCAGTATTGATTCATATGTAGATGTCACTAAGGAATATGCACAAGAGGAATATGAGAAAGATACATATACTTGCAACAAAGTGATTAATAGTAAGTGGTTGAAGAATCCACATCCAAGTTTTTCAAGGTGGCCTAAAATATTTCTATGTAGTGACTTCATTGAAGAAGTGAATGATTTGATCACTCTTCTTAGTAGAGTGAAAGGGTTACCTACCTCATCCACCTTTCAAGATTGGATGTATGTATATGTCAAGATCATTTTAAGGGGAAAGCAACAAATCCTTTAGGGTCAACAGGTCAGTGACACAATTCATGATCAACTAATCAAAGTGCATACTTCACTTAAGTTGTACATGACATCTTATTTAGTGTATGTTGTTACTACAATGAGAAATTTTTCTAGGTTGACATAAGAGGGAAATAGAAGGATAACTCCAATATATAAATACTTTCCTTACATAACTCTTTATGGAAGCATTAACCATTTTAGAAGAGTTAATGATGCTTTATTTTCTCCTTTCCTATGCACATTTGATCTTGAATTGGAGAAGAAAAGGGTTTCTAATGAGGCATGGACTATGGTAAACAAATATGGTTGCTTATATCTACAATTCCCACATTCACCTACTTGAGAGTTGGTTGTTTCCTGGGTTATCCATACATGCTCCTGAGATAGCATAGTGACAAGATTTTCCTAATGGAGCTTTTTAGGAAGATAATGGTCATCCATAGCAAGAAAATGGAATCACACAAACCAAGGTCCAAGTTTCCTCTCACGATTGGAAAGTATTCTATTTAAACATCTCCAAGAGCTAAGGCCATAAAATATGAGATGTAGTGGGTTACCTTGAAGACTTTCAGAAGGAGGCATGATTTTGAATATCATGGAATGGAAAAGATCGAGAAATCCCACACCCATGCATATAGAGTTAAAGATGTGTGGGTAGATCAAAGGATAGAGGAAGAGATAAGAAAAATGGACTATTGTTGACTGACTCTGGAATAAATTGAATATCTTGATTTGGTGGATATTCCTGAAGGTATGGAGGATGATGGAAACATCCTAGATACTACCTATGAGAGGAATAATATTACAGGATCTTTTCTACTTGTTATCCAGTGGTCAAAGAAGGAAGTGACATCAATCAATGAAAGGTTTGAACCAATCCTAGCTAACAAAAATGTATGGTTAAAGGAGAAGGGAATTCATTTGAAATGATTTGTTAGTAGATCATAGGAGGAGGAACCTGAAGGTCTTTTAGGTAAAAAATCTGAGTTGAGGACAGAGAACAAGGATGATGTACTTAGTTCTAGTAGGACCTACAAGCCAAAAATCAAGTTTGTTGTAAAATGGAATAGGAGTCAAGCTACTGAAGGACCATCTACTATGGTAGAAGAGGCATCAACCCAAGAAGAAGAGCAAGAAGAAGAAGAACATGAGGAAGAATGAGTATCCCCTCAAGAGAATATCATAGAGGAAGCACTTATCTCTTCTTCTCCCATATCTATTATTGTGTCTACTCGCACTCCTCCCATTGTCTCTACTGAATAGTCTTTACTAGTCACGAGTAAAATCATTCCTAATTTTATGGTTGCTCCTACCATGTCTATCCAATCAATTAATTCCTCCTCATCTTCATGATCAATTTTTGATAGTCCCAAACATGGTTTGGAAAATATTTTGGGGTCTCCCACATCTTTTTCGAATTTATCATCACCTTTTTTGATGTAACCTCTAAATCTGATTTGGAACAATATATGATCGACTCTTCTCAAGTTACAAGCAAAGAAATTCCTTATGCAATTTTGAATAATACTCCACCAATTGTAACAATAACTTTCATGAGTGCAGCTACATCAACACAAGCTATGACTGCTAGTCTAGAAGGAATTTATTCTCCACTTCCCCACTGGTTTTTATCCTAGACACCAAAAGGGAAGAAGCAAGCCATCTCTCCAGATGACTTTGAATTTGCACAGTTGGCACCTATAAAGGAAAAATTCAAGAATAATGCAAAGAATCTTTCCAAATTTTTGGTGGATAAAGAAGGAAATAAGTATGTAGAGGTAGCACAACCTCCTCAAAATAGGTCTATTGAGGATATGGATATTTTTGAATATTCCATTACAAGGGTTGAGTTAGGAAAGGTAACTCATGAAAGTGCCAAGGTATATGTGCAGTCTACTTTGATTCTCTCATTGAGAAATTTGATGAAGTGAAGAAGAGTAAAGATAAATACAAGGCTAAAGAATAGTCATTAACTTTAGTGCTCTAGAAGATTACCCAATCTTTAGATTCAATAAATCCTATGGCGATAAGTATTGAAGAACCAATTATTCAGAAAGTTGGAAAGGTGCATTCAAGTTGAAAAGAAGTCAGTGAGTTTTTGGATAGAATGATAGAATAGAGAATGTAACTCCTAATATCTTCTATAGAAAGAATGGGGAACATGGAAAGCATAAGATCAGAGTTAGATAAAACTTATGATACTTTCCTAAGAGCAACAAGAAATTGAGAATAGTTTAGAAGCTTGTATCAAGATGAAGAAACTCAAGATTGATACATTGGTGGAAATTGGGATAATTCCCAATAGAGAGATGTTTGTGGAGGTGAAGGAGACAATGATACACAATATCAATATCATCAAGGAATTGATCAAAGACTTGTAGGATGCTTGTGAAGTTAGCAAAGACAATGATTTGGATCTTATCCACAAAATTGAGGAGCTACGTTGTAAGCTACTTGATGATAACTGAAAAGTCCTTTCATCTGATGAAGTTGTTTAGGAATTTATATCCATGATCCAAAAATAATTTGAAGATCTATCATTTTCAATGGCTTTGATGGAAAAATTTATGGATATTGAATTAACCCTAGATAATCTTAAAGTGTATTTACAAATGCATGAGAAAGTTGGCAACACTGTGAACGGTTCAATCATAAGAGTCCTTGATATCTCCAAGTATACTTCAGATCTGAATAATGAATAAGTTCAAGCAATCATGAAGAAGTATGAGGATTTCTTGGAGAAAGACAACGAGAAAGTTGAACATACCTTGTTTTTCCCTTATCAATATTTTTCATGGTTTATGTAATTAGTTTTCAACATTTTACATGTCTTTTTCCGAAATATAATTACATGTAAAAATAGAGAAGTCCTAAATCAAATCAGACTCTCTTGTTGAATAAGCCAAATGAGTTATTGCTTTACTAGATTAGCTCTCAACTATCCTCTATAAATATGAGGGAGATTTTTTTGTAAAGGACCTTTTAGCTATTGAAGTGTTATTCTACAAAATTGAAGAGCACATTAAAACTTTTTTTTTGAAGTGTAAATCAAGATTCAACCAATAGAAAGAAAGTAAGTTGCAATTCAATCTTTGTCTTGAATCAAGCTTGTGGTGCTTTGGAATTGTTCTTACATCCTTGTATTGCATCCTTTTGTGTATGAAATTGATTGTAGTGTGGAAGTGAATATTATAGAAGGCATTCTAAATCTGATTTTGTAGACTTTGAGGTATAGTATTGTGTTTGGAGATATGTGTTATTGTGTATGAATTTTTTTAATAACTTGGAGTATTTGAGCTACAATTATTGGGTATGTTCTTATAGATCTTTAGTGTTGTTAATTGATAGTCTTTGAGCTGCAACTTGCTACACTTGTTACCATTTGAATTATCATGGAAAATTGCAAAAAAAATTGTACTCTTATAGATTTTCTTGTTACCATCAATTTTTGGTATCA
This sequence comes from Sequoiadendron giganteum, assembly GCA_007115665.2. NCBI lineage: Eukaryota > Viridiplantae > Streptophyta > Pinopsida > Cupressales > Cupressaceae > Sequoiadendron > Sequoiadendron giganteum. The sequence goes on along the minus strand of CM021109.1, from coordinate 124,303,417 downwards.
TTCTAGTTATTCTTACATTTAACTAAATTGGGTATTGGTTATTATTGTTCCAACTAGTGTCTTTTAGTTTGTTACATGTGGTAAATATCAAGGGAATACTATTATAATCTTGAGAAAGAAAACATATATTCTGAAGAAGAGAATATGATGATGGAAACACCTCTATGGATAGTTGTAGTGTACATAAGCATAGTTTAATTACTATTTGATTTAGTTAGTAATAATAATGGAGCCTCCCCTTTAGGAGAGGAGAGATTAATTTCTCATGATAGCTATGGCTGAAACTACCATTTTATAATTGTTAAAGGAATTAAAAAATATTCACCCAATACTAATAATGTAGAGAACACAAATTTGTAGATTTAAGAATAGAGGATGCCTCTATAAATGCAATAAATCCCAAGGAATTATGAACAAATCTTTGTGTTGCATGATCTTTAAATTTCTAATTTATTTTATTTTCTTAGGTTTTCACTATGTTTTTATAACTATAATTTTATGCTTCCATGATAATAAAATATACTAAATCTATTTAATTGTGACATGAAAATTGTTGGCACCACTTGGAAGAATGACTCAAATGAGAACCCATTTGGTAAATTTTAACCCTATGATCAAGCTAGGAATATTGGGAGTGTGTGTTTATCTAAGAAAAAATATGCTAGCTAGGTATACAAACATTTGTACAAAATTATAAAATATATGGAAGTTATATAGTATATAAATAATTCTTGTGTGGAGAAGGATTTTGGGGTAGTGGATGTCGCCAAGTAATAAGAGGGTAGAGGGGAGAAATAAAAATTCCAAGACCATAAAGATGAGGTAGTAAGTGATATGAGAGTTTAGAAATACATCTATAAGAAATTATTAAAAGAATGATCATAATAAGACACATACAAAATTACTTATTTTTCAATGGATAAAAGGATAATAAATAATTTAAATGGCCCACTAGAAAAAAATAAAAATCCATGGAAATTGAATTATTTCTATAGGTATCTAGAAACATTAAATTTGGTCATTGTACATTAGATTTAAATGTTAGCAACACTACCATACCATAACCATGGTGGAGTCTAGGATGCTACCTCAATCATGGTGGAGTGGAGGAACCTATATAAATTAAATTAGCATCTAATTAATAAAAAATTAAATTGGAGTTTGGGAAAGGGATAGGTTAGGAAGAATGTATATTTTAGAATCTTGGTGAGGATAAAATAGAAAAGGGTTTGGATAAATACAACCTAAAAAATTGTAAGAAAATGGACATTAAAATGAATATTATACATGAAGTAGAAATTTTAACTCCACATAAAGAAATTAAAGAAATTAAATTTAGATATAATTTTTTTCAACAAAATAATTTAAAAATAATAATATATATCCTTGATTTTAGAGTTGTAATGCTTTAATGGTGATCAACACTTAGAATCCTATAGAAAGTACAATATAAGAACCTTGCATAAATATGACCATACAATCTCCACCTTAAGCCCTTAATTTATAGGCAAGGAAACCCATGAATCCACCGATGAATTCCTAAAATTTTAGTATCAAAATTAAGAGTGAAATATTTTTTGTTCAAGTATTCCAAGTTGGAACCATGATCCCCTCTTCAATTTTAACTCATCTAAATTTAAAATATAAATCCCGATTTGATAGGTCCCTATGACCAAGGGTAAAGTGTAAATTCATCTTATACACCTCTTATGGTGACTATTTTCATCTAGTAAAAGATGCTAGCCATAGTCCAACTTCTAACCCCTTCTTCAATGACTTCTTAAAATTATCAAAAGAGAAATAAAAAATGGAAAATAATTTAAAAAGTTAATATATATCAAGAAATTTTTCTCAATCTTACTCCTGATGTTGAGTATGAATGCATTTTTTAGACTATGAAACACAAAAACTCAACTTTTTGGAAAAATAAAAATTCTACTTTGTTAAACATCACTTCTACCTATTGCATAGATATTTTATATCTCTAAAATAAAAAGGGGGCCCCAATAACCCCCTTGCTCAAAATTTATGGCCTCCAAAATAGTTTCCTCCTATATTGGAAATGTAAAAATGTCCAAGACATAGAAAAGAGCTATAAGAGGGAGTTTCACTTGTTGAACGACTTATGATGCATGCTATGAAATGTCATAAGGACTATTTAAATAGAGTTAATGAATACAAAATAGAATGATCAATTTTATGAGTGGTTTATGATGTTCTTGTGTTATGTGGAAGGAATGTGCTATTTTTATCTTGTGAACTCATCTTGGGATTTTGGTGTTGATTTTATAACTAAGTATTTGGGTACTACCTTTTATGGATGTTTTAGCTCATGGTTTTATAATTATCATTTGATGGTTTTGTGTTCTACTAATATTTGAAATATTCTAGAGATGGAGGTATTAATAGTGATTTTGTAGGTACTATTATGTTTCTATAATTACTATAAATATCTAGTTGGTGATACTCCTATGTTTAGTTTACTGAATAATATAATAGTCCATTTTAGAGTGTGGGTTTTTTCTCCTAAAAATGATTTCCTCATTTAAAATTGTGTTGTGTTATGATCTAATTTGGGTTTCCCTTTTTTATAAAGATCTAAATTTTTCACAATAATATCCTCTAAGATTAGGTTAGGAAGTATTTACATGCACCTTACTTCCTTTAAATCTCAATATTCTATTTACGAGTTTCCATTTTCCATGGGGTTTCAAAATTTATATATTTTAAAAATATAAAATAATTTCAACACCGAGACTTGAAAGGTTTATAATAATTATTCTTAACACATAGAATATAATTTTCCCCTTTATTTTATGCCATTATTCGTGCATGTTTTACATGTATAGTATTAACATATAATATGCTTCTTTTGGTGCTTCAACTAGCCATATTATTAATCCCTTACTTGGTTGTGTTTATTCAAGCACTTGAGAATTATATTGGTCCATTTCATAGGATTTCCCCCTCTTGATTACACTACACATGGTTGCATTACCAGCCTTGCATTATGAAACATGCATGCTCATGACATGCATTAAGAGATAGGATTCATATACTATGAAATTTTATTTACCTACTCATGAAATAATTATGATGTTGGATAATATATTGCATATATTATGATTTTTCCCAATGGAAAAAAAGTGAAGAATATCCATACCACATAATAGGAGAATATATATTTATACTAGTGTTGTATAGGATGCAAGGGTTAAAGATAGGGTGACATGTATTTTATTGAGATATAACTTGGTGAGGCATCTCGAGGATACAAGTGGATTATTTTTTATTTTCAATATCTTTATCTCACTAGATGGTTAGGGGTCCTCCATTACTTATGATCTAATTTAGATATTTCAAGAGGTGGAGGAGCATCAAATGATATTTCTTTAATTATTTATTTCCTAGATATATGATTATCTCTATAGATGTTTTTGGATGAAGGTTCCATGATCCTTTGAGCAACATCCATGTTGTATACATGGGTATATACACATATTCATGTATTGAGTCTCCTAGGTCTTCTCTCAATAATATAAGCTAACATATTATAGGTATCTTGTTATTTAGATACCAACAATATTAGTAAATAGAGGGATCCATAGACCCTTAGAGTCTAGCATCGAATTTTGGATTGATTGGTGCTAGTATATATTACTTACAAGCCATATTAATGTTTGGCCCTATCTATTGATGACATGTTTTAAATTGGTTAGTTTCAATGTTCCTGTTGTTTTTTAATTGGTGCTTGATATTCATGGATTTGTGTCATTTTAAGCATGTATTGTGATAGTTGATCCTATGCCAAATGGTTCCACTAAAACATATTTTGTATGAATAAAATCAATGATAACCATTCTAAAGGGAGACGGTGATGCCCACTCTTATAAATTAGGTTGATACAATCAATGATAATTTAGATCCCTCACTTAGTAAATGTTGATGATGTAGACGTATAACTTGATTTTTTTTCATGATTGATGAGAGAGAGGTCAATATAATTTTATAATCTTGATGAACCCAAGGTGAGAATTGTATGTGAACTTGATCCATAGGATGGAATTGACATTACCTCTTTAATATATTTTGTTACTGTTGATTGGTTAGTGGGGGACCTAGTATGATAGTTATGTTGATTATGCTTGTAATTTTTTCTATTTTATTATACATATTCACCATGTAATTTATGATTTCCAAGGGAGTGTGTTAGAGCGGGTCACTCTAACTTAATCTACCATAGAACACCTAACTAAAGATATCGTAACTATAGCATCAAAGTAGATTGTGAGAGGGTACACAAAAGCTATATAATTTGCATAATTATTTAACCCAATGAGACACACCATAATTTCCTATAGAGCTACCTCTATTTATTGTACTATATTAAATTAAAATAGGATAATTGTAGATGCCAAGTGGTATCAACATGTCTAAGAGTATTGGAGGCTTTGATTAGATTTATATGTTATTTGTGTAGAAAAAAATAAGCTCAAAAGAGAGATTATATGTGTAAATGCCTAAATAATCATGTCTTCACCCAATAGTGATGTATTTGTGAATTATTTAACCTAATATATCACTTATAATCAAAACATCATTTAATATTAGTAGTTAGAGTTAGCTGGTATTTGTGAGGAATTTGGTTAGATGAAAGGTACAAATATTGTGCCTAAGATAGGTCTCAATTGAGGATACACATTAGGACTCATGAAATTCATTGATGTGAGGTAGGGGAGGGATTATTAGGCCCTTTTATGCATATATATATTTATTATTTTGATTCAAATATATTTTTTTAGAAATTATATGTATTAAACACTTGTTATTTATGTCATGATACATTAATGCTATTATTTTTTATTTAGATGATCTAATATGGTTTATATTATCCTTATGCATATATTTTAAATTTTTAATGTGTTCAACATTTATATGTATGTATATGTGGATGTAAAATATATCATGAATAATAATTACACATGTTAACTATAGTGATCAATGAACCTTAATAATGTAATGCAACCCTAGAAAGATGAATCAAATAAAGGTCCAAAAATAATTTCATAAGAAAGATCACATGTAATGAATATAGAAAATGCCTCATTATTATTATGACTAAGTTCAACTACCAATATAGGCATTTCTTGGAGTGCTAACTTACTATGTGGTTCCTTCTAATATCTTTTAGTTTAATAAGAAATTTATGATAGGTTTTTAGTGTTTGATTCACTTTAAAAAATAAAATAAAAAGGACAAAAGCCTAAACTATTTTATATTAATATAGAAGTAGAATTACATTCTTAAAATTACCAATGAAAATAAAGGAGGGGAATATTATCATTCCTCGGATCATAAATTTTATACTAAAAACCAAAAAAAAAAACTCAACGTAATCCAAACCCTTCAGTGTCTGTAATAGAATTACACCCAAAAACTACAACCCCCAACCATACAACTAGAAAAAATTGTGTAGAACCAAGGTAAAAAAAAAAACACAAAACCTTAAAGATACCTTTGAAAATTCAACCATTCCATTATCCAAGCACCCAACACCCAAAAAGACTCTAGAACCTCAAAACAACCAAATTTCTAGCTAGGGAAAGACATTCAACACTTTTTAGACAACAAAAAAAAAGTGGATCTTACAGAAGAGAAGAAATTTTCATCACCAAATTCTTGCACATAGTTGATAAAGCTACTTACCCGCTCAAAGTTCTGGATTGGCTCAAGGTGTAGCATTTTCTTCAAGAATCTTGCTCCCACCTCAGTTTGATCCCTTTACCTGAGCAAACTTGTGCCTTTGATATCTAGGTGTAGAGAAGGGGGATTCACTACTCATGAGTCTATTTGTTCTTAAGAGGGTCTTAGGGAACAAACTACCCTAAACTACCTCAAGGAATAAAGCTTGAGCAATGGAATAAGAGGTGAGAGTTCAAGAATCATAGAGAGTAGATCGTATAGGTTTTCTAGATAAACTAACGTGCTCTTGACCAAAGTACATCATCACGAAAAATGGATGGTAGCACGGTGCGTTGGAGTCCCAAAGGTATGTTGGTGTCTCGTATGGACTGAAAATCAAGAATCTCACAAAAACAATAAAGATACTAGTAATAATTTGATTAATAAGAACTTCCAAAATGTGGGAAAGTAACATAATACAACAAAATTGAAATAAATTAAACTAAACTAAGTAAAATATAAATGATAAAGTGAGAGAAGGAGATAAAGATAATGCTTACAACAACCCAAACAATGAAGCCTTCGACAAAGAAATATCTCCAATACCTACACACATAAGATTGAGGGAAAATGTTGGGGTTGTTTAGGGGTTCGCATCAGTCAAACCTCGTTTTGATGTTCCCACCTCTAGAGAAATCTAGATAGATGGAGATAAATAATAAGAATAAATGAAATGAATGCAAGAGTGATAAAAGAAAACCCCACTGAAGGAGGATAACACATATCACAAAATAGAGATGTAATAAAGAAGGGATATGAGAAATCCCAAGATTCTCAAAGATACAAGGCACAAGATAGATATCACTTGCAAGGCTTGAGGAAGCCAGGGAAAGAGATAGAGCTACAAGAGTCAAGAGAGTTGTAAAGAGTGTTTCCAAGAGAGCTTGTGAGCATTGTAGAAAGTTGTAGAGAGCTATGGAAGCTTGAGAGAGTGAGGAAATAGAGAGATAATATTCAAGAAAGGAGAAGAGAGTTCAAGATAGAATCCAAGAATACCAAATGGATTGAAAAGATATCTTTTAAAGAGAGAATAGGAGGGAAAAGAAGCTTCTTGAGCCATTAAAAGGCGTCCTGAGCCGTTACCACCGAAAAAAGTAGTTGACAAGTGGCAAGGCATGCAGAAATTGTCGTTTGAACATCAAAATATCACAAGATGCTAGCATGATGTGTGGACGTCTGTGTGACACACTAGTTTCGAGACACATCATGATACAAAATGATCAGAACGAGAAAAGTGCAAGGTTTGATACAAAGCTGATGTGCAAAGGGTAGCTACTGAAAAGGGGTCTTGAGCATCCTGAGAGTGAAAAAGGTTGATGCATAGGCTAAAATGAGTCTACACCAATTCTAAGGGAGTGGACACTAAATTGGATACAAGAATGTATGTGAAATTTCAAGGGGTGCAAACAATATTGTATTTTTCCCCCACTTTAGCAGGCATATGAATCTACACTAATATGCATTCTAAATGAAATCTACTAAATATAAATAACATTATGATACCGAAAGTATACTATAGAGGAAGTAGATGTTGAATACCCAAGATACTAAGAGTGGGGGTGAATCAGTATCTTCTTTAACTTATTGAACAAACACCATCCAGTTACTCCAATCCATATAATAGTAAAATTGATCAAGAGAATTAATAGAAAATAAAAGCACACAACACATGAACACCATAATTTTTATGTGGAAAATCCAAAATGGGAAAAACCACGGTGAGGATTAGCTCACAATATATTATAACTAGTTGTAAGATATTACAAAGGGTGGCTCACTGCCAGAACTCACTGCTAGTTGTCACAGTCCAAAATGGGAGGCTCACTACTAGGACTCACTGTCTAAAATGGAGGCTCACTGTCTACAAAAGATATAGTAACAAAATGACTTACAACCGGAATGTGAACTAATAAAGTTACACCTAACAAGTGTTGATTCAGTTCCTTTGATGCTCGGTAAACTCACACACCAACAAACATATATCTACCTTGATTTGTATTCACATTCATTCCTTGTCTTTCAATCTTAAAACCATCCAATATATATATCTAACTCATCTATAAGAATCAATTAGGTCGGCCTAATTATATGCAACCCTTATTCACCAAAAAGATAACTATCAGCTTCAATTTTGTACAAAACTTATCCAAAAATGATTCAAGCATGTAGCATGCTACAACATGTCGGTATGGACCTAAGATAGGTCACACTTACATCCATAATACAAAATTAATCCATTACAACATCAACTATACATTAGGTTGGCCAGAGATAGACCTAATAGAAAAATGTAACAATAGAATAGTGCCAACTGGCCATACGAGCACATGTACATCTGAAATTTTGAATATACAATCTTCTGAAAACCAAGAATCATCTCCAAAAACTATAATGAAAGATGTTCATCGATGAAGGATAGCAGACCAAAATCTCAGAGGACATTTTTGCATACTTGTTCAAAATACCAGATCAAGCTTGAGCATATGGTAACACATATAACATGGTGACATCAATGACAACACAAAAACTGCATGATGGGATGTTCTTCTTCATTCTTCTAATAATCTCCCCCTTTTTCATTGATGGAAACATGTGCAAAAAATAATGCAACACACTCTGCCCTTTTCTCTTGTCATTCTCTCCCTTTTCTCTCCCCCGTTGACGTAAAGGAAAAAGGGTGGTCCAAAAATATGAATATACATATATACATAAGGATGGTTCTGAACATTTTATGATCAAAAGAATCAAAATTCTTAACTCCCCCTTAGTATTTTTTCTCAAAAATGTGTAAAATTGAAAAAAAATGTTACCCAGAGGAAGGTGGGTTTTGTACCTCCTTGAGAATACCTTGCCATGCAGCCTTACTATCCTCCCAACTCTTTTTAGCAGATATCAACATCCTGTTCAAAGATTTTAGTTCCACCAGACTTTCTTCTACATCATCCAGAGTACTAGGAGTCAGATTGATTTTCTCTATTTTTTTGCATTCGCCAAAGCATTGGCAATCAGAGTGTACTCTATTTTCACAAGGTTGCCTAGCTAACTAAATCTTCTGATGATATCCTCCTTCTATTTTTATAGAATAATGTTTTTTTCTCTATGAGTAGAGATAGCATTCTAGGTTGTCCTATCTCTATCTTTGGATGCACTATAAGTATTGGAGATAATAGTCAACTAGGACTCAATGGAGTCCATGAGATATTTGATGCTCTGATTGGCATCCAACCACTTAATGAAGTAAGAAAATAAAATATTTGCTTCAGAATCACAAGCCTACACAACTTCTAGATTCTTTTCAACATTGGTGTGTGCTAGAGAACACTTATCATGAAGTTCCAAAATCCTTTTCTTTGCCAATTTCTCTTCAACCACTTGCCTTGTCTTCTCACCAAGTCTAGAGGCATACTCCTTAAAGGAGTCCAGTAGAATTTTCAGATTCTCTACCAGAGTGAGAGAAGTATCCATTGATGTACCGGGGGTGGCCTCCTACAAAGCTTTGATGGCATATCAATAAGCTTTTTCCCCTTCTGATGAGTTTCTATAATTCTCTTCTTCTAGATGCATGCAATTTATCCTATAACACCAATTTATGAACAGGAGAAATCTTATCTAGATCCACACTACCTTGAATCATGGGGAGTTGTAGAAATTCTGAAGGAATTACCGGTTGGAACCTGATTGCTTGGATAACAAGCCTTTCAAAATATCATCACTAGAGGAGGATTCTCTAGGGAACCTTTGAGATTCTACAACTTGTCTTTGATCTTCTTCATTCTTCTCGACAAATTCTCCATTTCTTTCTTCTTCCTCTACATTTCCTTCTTCCTTTTCTTCTACCTTTTCCTCTTCCTCTACTTTTGCTTCTTCTCCTTTTCCATCTGCTTCTTTTTTATCTTCATCTTTATCATTTTCTTCTTCAGTATGCTCTGGAAGTACAACATCTTGCTTCTCTGATTTAGCTTATTTTTATATCTCCAGAGGATCATTTGTAACACCTGTATTCAAAGGGATATATGCATCATTTGTTTTTGGAGGAATGTCTGTATAACTTGTACTAGAAGGAATATCTTCCTTAACCTCTGCAAAATCTTCTTCTCTTGACTTAGGTGCATAACCAAATGGGAGTGCACCAAACATGTCATATTTCTTAGCCATACCCCTGATGGAATTTGCAATTTCTTTCTTTATCTTCTTTATTTTCTTTTTTTCTCTTGTCATCAAAGTGTTTACTCTTTTCTTCATCCGGATCATCTTTGAACATACCGTTTTCAAGGTTTCCAAATCATCTATGGTCAAAGAGGATCCAATTTCATCAAATTCTTCATTTCTTATCTTCTCTTCCAACTCAACAACCTTTGATATTATTTTCATCAAGGCTTCCCACAATTTTCCAGGCACATTGTTCTTGACATAATCCCAAATGACTTCTAAAGTGATAAAATACTAAATAATAGCCAAAATTAATGTTTTTGTCCTCTTTACCTACTTGATCATAAATTTTTGTTGTAGGCTGCAACATATCTTCAAAATGAACTAGGCTATTTACCAAAGGCTCTAATCTAAGAGGCAAACCAAGTCTTATCAGAGAGGCTTTTTGTTCTTCCTGGTCTAAAGATGCCTCTTTTGACATCTTTGCCTTCTTTGGGTCTAATTTGGTGTGCACATGAACACCAAAGTATTGTTATACTTCCTCTTCGGAGGACAATACATACTGAAATATTTTAGAACCAACACTTGCTTCTCATGAAGCACCTTCACCAAAGGACATGCTTCCTCTCTTCTTTCTTACCAATTTTGTTGTAGGGTCTTCCTCCTCTTCCTCTTGTTCTTCAATGATGCTAAGGTTATTTTCCCTTGTAGCCTTTTCTTTTCTACCCCTTTTGAATGGTGCCACTGAAGGGGCCTATTTCCTTTTCCTAGATCATCTACCTTATTTATTATCATAGGCTTCTTATGCTCCAAGTGAACTTCCATATATTTTTCTGCATAAGTGCCAACTCTAGGTTCATTGGTATCTTTCAGAATTTTCAACAAAACTTGTACATAGACTTCGGCTTCATCCTCTATAATTCCATACCCCAAAGGTTGAATCCATATATTCCAAGGTTCAATAGATCCAATCATGCAAACATTAGAGGAGACATGAAATATGATGTCATCCTTGTATTTCTCAACAATTTTCCTATGGATTCTTGCATATTCATTCATATTGCTTTTGAACACAACAAAGAATATTGTCACAACCTTATCTCAACTCATCAAATCACCTAAAATGTGCATATAATCAAAAAATTGATGTGCAACTAGTCTGGATGCATCCCAAACGACCACATCATCTCTTTTGATAAGTCTTCTAAGAAAGTAGAACAACAAAAACACAATCAAGGAGCCAAATTTAAATGCATATTTCTTCTCCTTGTTCATCTTTAGATTATCAAAAAACTATTACTGGAGGATTTCACACAAATCATAATCAACACCATTAGCTGCCATGTCATAACCGGTGTAAATTTTTGTAGCAGACATTTAATTTTCTCTATTTGTGAAGTAGATCTTGTGTCTGGTCATTATAGCTGCATACTTAATAGTAGGATTAATAATAGGCTTCGTTGCAAGAGCTCTTTTGTCAAATGTAGCTCCGGTGAGTTCCATCACCACTTTATTCTTCATAGACTTCAACACTAGTACCATTCTAGTGTCATAGAGTCTAGTAACTACCTTAATCACTTAGTTATAAGATCAAGTTTTTTAGTCCACAAAAAAAATTCATGCATTCTATTGAGGATTGGTTTAACGTATTTATCATCACCAGTGGAGCTGAAGTTAGGAAATTAATTCCACTAGTCCAACTTCTTCACAACAATATTTTCATATTCTGGTTTTACAAAGAAATCATCTCCAGTGATCTTATTGTGCCACATCTCTATCAACTTGTTGTGATTGAATTCCTCAGTTTTAACACGAATATATATATTATAGTGTCTTCAATGGGAATGACACCATGAGGAATCAATGAGAAGGCGCCCAGAGGGTCATCTTTGAAAACCTTCATAAAATATTTCTTATAGGATGGTCTAGGTCTTTTTGTGAAATTTATGACTATAAAAGTTTCCATTCTTCAACAAATCAGGCTCTAATGATTTCAAAAATACAATTCACACAAGCCCACAACAACACAGAAGAGTAAAATACATTTTTCTTTCGGGAAAAAAACTAGAACTAAGGTTTGCACAACTTACTCTCCAAATCACTCTCTACTTTCATTGAATGCACAAGTGATTAAAAACACTTTATAGATCAACGTGATGCCCTAATTCGCATTAAATGCAAAAAAAATCAAAAAGCTGATAAAAACCCTCTTCATGGTTGCATTGAAAAACCCTAATTTCCTCCATAAATCATCATGCCTGTAACTTTACTTCTGGTTCATTTTACATAATATTTTTTTATCCATTCCTTACAACATATCTTCGTGCCAAATGTTGACATGCCAAATATTCAGGGGGTTTGAACAAATTTCTATTAAAGCTCCCCCTGAGACCATACTGGGTCTAATTTCCAGAGGGATTTTTTGCACCAGATGGGGGCACATATGCATTTGATGTTTATGGCTCTTCTTTCTTCTTCCACATCTTGTTCATTTCTTGCTTAACCTCAATCTTGTCAATTTTCTTCACTAGTTCATTCTTCTTTACCGAATCAGATTGATTTCTCCCTTTACTTTTGTATACTCTTGAAATGTTTATGGGTTTATTATAGTTGTAGAAAACAACATTTTTATGATTTGTTTGACCTCCATTAACCCTTGATCTACAATGATTTTCGTTGTGTCCAAACTTATTACATGTATAGCAATAGCCAAAAAAAGATTGATTCATTCTACCTTCATTAAACCAATTCACTATCTAATTTTTGCATTCACTAGCTCTATATCCAACTTTCTTTGATGCAAAACATTGTCCAGAGAAGGATCCAGCATACTGGTTTATTCTACTTATACACTTTGTTTCCGTGTGACCAAATTTATTGCATGAAAAAAAACACCATTGAAAGATTGATACCTTTGAGCATTTGGTTGTCTAATAGGCAATCTTCTAGCAAAGTTTCTTGGATTTCTTGTCTACTTTCCTTTACCTTGAGTCTTTTGATTGTTCACAGTGTTTGAGGTCTACACAGCCTTAGAAATTTAACTTGTTTCAATTCCCAAACCACCTTTGTCTTTAGTTGGTTTCTATCCTGAAATCAACTCATCAAGCTTGGTGGAGCTTGTCTTGAACTTATCTCCATAGAGTTTCTTTTTCCAGACCTGCTTTCAGGTTTACCACTTCTTGTTCAAGCCTTGTGCATTCATTAGTTTTGGTTTTCACCATTGTATTAAGACAATATTCAATTCTTTTCTTGTCCTCCACTTGCACCTTCAATCTAGTGATATCTTCATTTTCTTGTTTCAATTGCTCACTCACTTCTCTATGTCTTTCCTTGAATTTTTTCAATTGCTCTTTCAAATTCTGGATGCATTCATTTCCCTCATCAAGATAATCTAGAGCTGTCTAGAGTTCTTCTTTATGATTGATTTGTCCCATCTTCAAGATCTTCCTCAATTTGTTAGGCTTCTTCAATGGAACCAAGCTATGATACCAATTTTTGAATATCCAAGATACTGAGAGGGGGGTGAATCAATATCTTCTTTAACTTATTGAACAAACACCATCCAATTACTCTAGTCCATATTGAACACCAAAATGGGAAAAACCATGGTGAGGATTAGCTCACAATATAGTAGAACCCGTTATAAGATATTAAAAAGGGTGGCTCACTACCAGGAATCACTGTCCAAAATGGGAGGCTCACTGCCAAGACTCACTGTCCAAAATGGAGGCTCACTACCTACAAAAGATAGAGTAACTATTGATGCCAAAAATTGGCAAGGTAACAACCTTTATGGGAAGCTCAGTTAAAGGGGGGACCTATTGCGATAAACTGAGTGACCTTTGGGTTTTTTAAGAAGCTGGATTCTTCTGTAATTTGGGAGGTTTAAAAGGGGGTAGAAGGAAACAAATACAAAGAAAAATATAATCTAAGGAGATGTGCCAAGAAGTAGATATGTGCATGATAAACCTATCAGTGAGATATGATTTAAGGGCCATTCAACAATCTGCTATGTTTCAGAACAATAGAAGTCAAAATGGAAATTTTGAACAACTCATTCAATGGCATAAAATAACTTCCATACATCTACTAAAAAAAGAGTCAAATACATGGTCTTAATCAGAAAGCTTATATTGAAATTATAGAAGTCTGTGAGAAAATTAATCAATACATTAATGGCACAGTATACAAATTTATCAAATAGATAAGAAAAAGAAAGTCTGAACAATGGCACAGTCTGCAAACCCTATGCAATAATCTAAAGACAATGCAAAGGCCTAGTGTCTTTCCACAATTTCTCTATAAATTTTGAACCCCTGATTCGAATGAAGAAGCAGTATCTATAATTAAAATCCCACCACTTGGTGAGTCAGTAACAAAAAATATTCTTTGATTATGAGAAATAATGCATATAGCAATGATTCCCTGAGTCGTTGCAATGGAAAAATATTCAAGCCAAGGAACGTGGTTTCCCTAGTGCCAAATGCATCCTCTACGAATAATGGTAGTGGTTCTAATAGACTAGAGTGTTGACATGTGTCACTCACTCATGATGACAATTAAAACATGTGGCAGCTATGGTGAGGCTAGTGCTTGTTCCTTAGTCCAGAACGATGAAGACTTTAGAAGATCCATGCAGCAATAGGTTAGAGCCCAAGGTTCATTTCTCTCTTTTTTTGAGGAAATGTGGAGGTCTTCCTTACAAATGAAACTATTGGTGGGGCTGCCAAGAAATGTATGTGGATTGATGCTATGTGGCATGCGATCAGGGCCCGATAGGGAAGCGAAGGGAAGAATCCTTGAAGAGTGTGAACTTCTGACATGTGGAACCATGGCGTGGACCGTTGGAAGAGCAAAGGAAGGAATCTTTACAAAGAGAGCTTGGTAGACAAGTGACATCTATTTGAGGGACCCGATGATGTTTTCAATAGATGGGTGCAGTTTGATACTTAGCAAAATAAAATAAGCCGAAGGGAGCTTGGCGAAATTTATATTCACAGCTTTTGGTGATTACCAGGGGCGTTACACCTACTGAACGAGGAACCAAAAATTTTTGGTTCACAGACCAGAGTCTTTTTCATGGGTGATGTGATCATAGCTTGGAGAGAGCAATCTGCAGAGGAACCCATTTAGCCTTGGATGGTGTCATTATGTCACGTAGACTCTCTTGTGCTCCATGTAGATTGATCATTTCTTTGTAAGGTAATTTCGTCAATAAACCAACCCAAGACTCAAGTTGGAAAAGGAGTCGTGCTATCAGAAGGGTGATTCCTTTAATATCCTCCATAGTAAGGGGCCGACCAAAGCTCTAAAAATTTGATGTATCTTGTTATTTATCTTCAATATTTACTGCAATATGCTCTATCGTGGCCATCGATTCATTTTCAAAAAAAGGGATGGTAAGCCCATTTGAGTTAGGTGGGAGAACCTTTCCCACATGCTATTCATGGTTTTTTCCAATGTATTAGCACACTCATTGGCATAGAGGATGGCTGCATGGCAGCGGATGAACCTGTTAGCTATTTTAGCAGTGGCCTTCTAGTCTTCAATCCCCACATTTTCTAAGACCTTATTTGAGACCATACATAGCCTATCAAACAATCTCCTAGCCTCAGTAACTCTCTCCATGATGGATTGAGGGAACCGTTCAATTGCTCCATGAACCTATTTACCTAAGCTTGTCACCTCCACCATGAATTTGAGCATCAACTGGAGTGTCAGGCAGAAAGACTTAACCCTTTCCCAGTATGAAACATATAGCCACTGGGCTACTTGAAGGAGGTCTGATTGGGTGGCAGGAGGTTGGGCAGAGCTCTTTAAAAGGGCAATTTTTGCATCCCTTAACTCCATATTACATGCTAGCTCTACAACCCTCTGGTTTGTTGTGGTGAGTTGTCCCTATAGGAATTTTGATTCTGTGATCTAGCTTGCTTCTACTCATTCCTTGTTTGTTTCTTTGCTCTCAAGGGAAGATTTCATTTCTTGGACCTCATTTTCTAGTTGGGTTCGATGGACATTGAAGTCTGCATCTTTCTATTGCATTTTTTGCTCAAGTTGAGCGCACTAGCAGTGAAACTCTTCCTCTTTTCATTGTGCTTCTTGCTGCACCCACGCCAACTGGTCTTGATATCCCTAGTTTTTCTGCTACAGCTTGGTGACCAAGTTAGGATTGAAAGATTGGAACTTTGCAAGTTCCTCTCGAAGCTTGGTCTGTTCCATCTCTGCTTGTTGAGACAAGTGCTTGAATTCAGCCTCCCTCACCTTTTCCTTTTTCAGCAAGACCTCGACCCTTTCTTTGATGTTTTTCAGTTCTTCCTCCCTCTTCTTTAGCTGGCGACCAGATTTAAGGAAGCCTGTGGTCACCACTCATTGTGTTTCCTCCATCAGCTCCACTTTGTCTTGTGGTCGAGCTATGCTTAGATCGAGCCTTGTAGAATACATATTGTAGTCATCTAGTTGCATCTCTCATTGCGGTTTGCTAAGAGTCAGGTACATAGTTGCAAACTGTAGTGATTGTTGAGCCTCGTTGAAGATATTTTTCACCTTCGGCTCAGCTGGCCTTTTAGCATCTTTGGCTTTTTGCTTTTAGATTTTGATTGTCCGTGCTTGCTTAGTTTTATCTCCCTTCGATAATAACTTTGTTGGAAATTAGATGAGACCACCTATAAAAGGTGCACCAGGAGGAAGGGCATAAGGGAATGAGAGGGTAGTGATCCCGGGTGATTTCTTCTTCAAAATACTAACTATTTGAGGAGAGAAAGGAGGGATATTCCAATACCCGACTTGTGAACCAGCTAGAAGACTCAAGGGAAGCGATGTTATAGTAGACTCCATCTATTGGGAAGACTGGATTGGGGCCGATATATAAGGAGCAAGAGAGGTATCAATGGCAGTCATAGAGGCAACATGTGAGACACTGGCGAATGCGAAATGGGCCAAGGTGAAAGGTGTAAGGATCTACAGAGGGGTAAGGGAAAATGGTGTTGTATGAGAGAACTGTGTGAAACCCCCTACGACCATGGAAGCAGAGGTAGAAAAGGAAGGGCCAGCACTTGAAATAAGAGGCATCATGGGAACAATAGGAGTAACTAAGGATTTTGAAACAAGAGAAGAGCAAGCAAAAGATACCTGCAGTGCAGATGATTATGATCCTTAGCTCATCGCAGGCTCTTGTTTTTTCGTAGGCTCCTGGGAATACTCTCCACAAGATGCCTTGGTGCTCTGCCACTTACTGGGTGGTAAATCTTCTACCACTATGGTCTTTGATTGTTACAGCTGGGTTGTTCAGGTCCTCCTTGCGGTCCAGGTGCAAGTTAGTGAGGCCCTCGCACACAACATTTTTATCCGCACGTTTGAAGAAACCTTGACAGGTTGCTTCATTGCCTTCCCTTTTTTCTATGCAAGGATCATTTGAACTTCTATTTTCAGTTCCACTTCTTCCCTTGATTGTGCTTTAGCCTCCTCCAAGTCAGTGTCTTCATCAATACTATCATTGGAATCTGGATGCTCATCATTCCACAATTTTTCTAACCTTTCATCCATTTGCACGCTATCATAAGGGGCCTTGGTGTGTTGGGTCTCATGTCAATAAATCCATAAATCTTTAATCTTCTCTTCTTTCCAGTTGTAATTCTTTTCCAAATTTTTGTGAAGAGTAGCTCCAATTGGTTTTGTCTTATCATATTTCTCGATCCAATAGTAGAACCTGAGCCATGGAGGCTAATCACCTTCAGCCAAAATATGAGCTAGGTCCACCATTAGGTCATCTGTATCCTTCATTGGATTTCGACGCTTCGCCTAATAAGGTCAGGGGCTATGTGTTACTTTGACATACTCATTTGATAAGTCATCATCGGGGTTGCAATTCCATTTATCACAAATCCACACCATCCCTAGATGAGCTAGCTTTTCCTCCAACAAGTCACGAGTCTGCTTCTTGGCCATGATCACCATTTTAAAGCTCATCAGGCAATTAAAAAATCCTCTCTTCTTCAATTTTTTTCTGCAAAAGGTGAAGTCGATAATCGACACTTGGTAGAATACTTCAAGGGCTAGTATATGATCTATAAGACATGTCAAAAGCCAAAAGGGTTCCCCAGTGAAGCCGCACAATCAGATGAATGTGAAGTCTTCACCCAGAAACTAGTCGCATTTAGGAGTGAAATTATGCATGAACTCAATCTGGTTTGAGTTGCGCCGTAGGACACCACTATCCTCCCTCAAATATTATAGAATCAAAGTTAAGAAATGATCTGAAAAATACGTAATAATCATATGTTGCGGAGAGGATATGAGTCTATGTGGAAACTAGCTTTTTCCATAGATTTTCATTAAATATGGACAACCTGATATGCCTTTGAACGAAGTTGGGGTTCTGATGCAAAAACATGTGGGTGAGAAAGGAGGGGAACCTGAACCTCCGTTGTATCTAGTATTCCTCTATTTGGCTGAGCATCACTTCGATGATGAACTTTGTGAAGTCATACTAGAAAAGAGAATGTTGCCTACACAACTAAAAACCCAAGCCTAGTTGAAACTCCTAAACATACATATTGGTGTCCATGTTGTAGACAAAGGAAATCATTGAGAAGCCATCCTTCATGTCATCCTTGTAATTTTTATGCGTTGTCGAAATCTACATCGGCTTAATCTGAGCTCCTTTGGACCTTTGTGCTTTTTGATGGTGTTTTCTACATAGCAACAACTCAGACAGAATATTATATCCTATCTCTCTTGAAAGGTAAATCTCTATGGGAAAAGAGATAACCCCAAGGTCCCTAGTGTCAGGTCTTGACAATCCAACAAAACAACTCAGTGATAAATGTGAAAATGTTGGTAATCAGAAAGGGACCTTACTATGAGCAAATACTGGACTTCGTATTTATCATATCTAAACAATAAATTGATACTTTGAAACTTGATTTGAACCTTGATAATAAAGAAACAGCAAAAGATAAAGGTTTTAGAGATAATTCTAAGACTACTTCTAACCCTAAGATTGAAAATGCCAAAAGATAAAATGCTCAAAATGGACCGATCTCTCATAAACTACTTTCTGCTTGACCAAGATGAATCTACAATTTCATAGAAATAGTGCAGTATTCTAAGGTATTTAAAGATTTTTAAATCACAAACATTCATTCAGCCAATTCTATTGCAATTGAGATTAACAAACCCTTATAACTGAACTAAGCACAATTTTAAGTCCAGGCTAACTTTGCAAAGTAGCTAACAATCAGCTAACTGCAAAAAGTATGGACTAGAGATCGCTGCAAATATTTCAAACATGAAACCCTAAGCATTAAAAAACCATTTAACCATAAACTTATAAGCAATTTGAAAGATAGAACAACAAGAACCATACCAGATGAAATCCCACAAATAGATACCAAACACAATATTTCTCTTATATTAAATCATCCAAAATAGCAACAATTCCAGTCTTCTGCTACAACACTTGCTTGAGAATAAACTCTAAGTCGCTCTAATATCACTTATCTATATTTTTATATCCTCCTACATGCCTATCTATATATTCAAATGAGGCAACATGCATATTTCTAGAGAATCCTTAAGATAGGTCGGCCCCAAAGAGATGATTTACAATAAAAACATGACCTGCAAGAGGTCGGCCCAATACATGTGAATAATGGGAAGCACAAATCTCAATGTAACCCTATATAGCTACTCCCCATCTTTCTCCTTAGCTCGATCTTCTTCACGATGTATGACCAACAAGACCCTAATCCTTATCTCAAGGGACTTGATGTCATCTCTCGCCTGCCTAACTGTACCATCCCAATCGGCCTTATTAGTCAAATATCTATCCATGACTACAATATAAAATGCAGCATCATCCAACTGATGTCCAGTAATTGGTTATTCACCAACTGGAGAATAAACATCTCTAGTCATGACCTCAAAGAATGAAATACATTTATCATAGATACTAGTCAAGGTATCCTCAATCTGCCATGCCTACTTATGGATCTTTTTCAAGGCCTTCTGTCTCATTTGTAGGATTTCAAACCATTCCCAAGGTTTGGAAACCCTTGGAAAAGGAATAATCCTACACTTTACCAATTTATGTTCAGTGAATCCCACGATTGTTGTGGTCTTCTGCAATAGGAGATCGGTATCCATATTATCTTGAGCTTATACAGCCTTTAACCAATCCACTGATCTCACTGCATCTCCTCTAGTTGACAATATGCTCTTAATAGCATCATACCCTTTAGTTTGGAATCCCTGCAACCAAGTAACTATAGCATGTGTGGTGCCCTTCATCTTTTCAAGCTCAGAGATTGTCTCCTGAGGCAAGAAACCTGCAGTAGAGGAGGAAGAACTAATAGATTGCAAGGGTTTCATAAACTCTTGCAAGTATTTCTTCAGTTTCTCATTCTCCCTCTCTAGCTCATGCCTCATTTGCATAGCCTTCTTCAACCTGCCCACAATCACAACACCAGAGCCTTCATATCCTTCAATATCCTACTCCATAGTAGCATGCCCCAAATCAACAGTTTGCACATGATAGTCCTGGGTAGTCACATTATCTCTATCTTTGTTTGAAGCAGGGGTAGCAATATGAGCCACTCTATTACCTGACCCATCTCTTTCAATTTGGGACACAACCCTTGCTTTCTTCTTAGTTTTTCCCTTTTCTACATTAACCATGAGAACATCCCAATTAGGAGGAGCATCCTCCACTATCACCATTTTACTCTTCAACTCCTTATCAATCCAATCTGGAATAGTAGACCCAACAGGCACTGTATCTTGCTTATCTTGCCCTTGTTCCTACTGATCAGTAGTTGCATCCTTTTCGACACTTGGCAAATTGGGAATGTCCATGGTTAGATTCTCTTTCTCTTGTACTTGTTCTTCCACAACCACCTGTACTAGTGAAGGGACCTTCACTGGTATTTCCTCCTCCTTTTGAGGAGACTTGTTCACTTGTTCCTTTGTAGGTGAACCTGCATGTGATACCAAGGGGAACTCTATTACCTTGTCAATTTCTACCTCTACATTATAAAGGTCTCCCTCCTGAAACTCTTCCTTGCCCAAATGTTTAGGATCTTCATCCTCCTTTGGTTCCTCCTGTGTGTTACCAGCATTCTGAGGAATGAATACACTCACTTGTTCAACAATAGGAATACTCACTGAAACATTCTCCTTTGTTGCAGTATCCCTTGGCGAAGGAGTTCTTGACCTCCTCATGTATACTTGTGTCTTTTCCCCCTAAGCTTTCCACCTCTACCACTGGTGGCTCAATCTCCTTATCAAATTTAGGGGCCTCCTCCACCTTCTGTGATAGCTTCATAATTCTTCTTCTCTTCATCAATGGAGGAGCACTTTCCACCTCCTCCTCTTCTTCCTTATTCTTTTCAACTTCTTTCCTCAAGGCATGTCTCCTCTTCTTAGCAACAAGCTTCCTCTGTTTACTTACCTCTACAGCCTTCTCCACTTGAACATCTCTAACTTGGATTCTGAAAGTAGAATCCACCTTTTCTTTGCCCTTAGGATCCAGTTCAAGTGAACCCTTAGAAGCAGAGTGAGACTCTAAGTCTCCCATCAGATCATAGGTGCATGGGACACCTTCACCTTCCAAATCTAGTATCTTGTGCTTCAACCACATCTTGGTAAATTTGAACATCGGGGCCATGACTTCGTCAAACTCAGTATTTTTGTCTTCTAACTAGTCAACTTGTCCAACTGGCCTATCTTTTATTGCCTCATAGACACGACCCTAGATCACATTTCCATCCTCTTCTACCTAGTCAGGTATGGCCTTCACATTATATAGTCTTACCAAATCCACTAGCAATCTAGAAAAATTCTTCTTTCTTACCTCAAACTCATCGACAAGGTTAACTTAGTAATCTTCAATGTGAGCCTTATGGCTATATTCCCTACTAGCCTTCTTTTGAGCTTCGCCAATGATGTCAAACCTTGCCCTTTTGGAATGGAAGGAGAGATTAAAAGTACTTATCTCCTCCTCAAAAGCATGAGCAGACTGAATGTAAGCACAAACCTCACCCATTCCTATCTTTAGGGGAAAGTCATTCTCAAAACCAGTGTTGTGGATCTCTCCCTTCACAACATTATCGAAGTCACAAATCTGCCTAGTGACTTCCAACAATATGATATGATCAGTAGGGTATCTAGGGAGTCTGTAGGGAGCCCTTTGAAAACCATCAATTCTGATGCATGAGAAAGTTGGGAACTGGATAAACCATGCCCCATATCTCCTTATCAATTCTTTAGCCTTATCTGAAATTCTTATATGCTTTGCACCTTGGAGCAATCTAGTGATGTACATTGTGAAAGTATCATTGGATCTCATGTAACTTCCTCTAGTTAGGTGCAACTATGGATATACTTCATAGATGGCATCATGTCCAAAGGTACCCCTAGTGTTTAACCCCATGTATGGGTGAAGTCTCGCCAATGAATACACTAGGTAAGAGGTCATGGTAAAATTCTTGGTTTCCAAGACATTAAAAAACTGCTCATGAATCACTGCACTAATAACACCTGCCCAGTGATAGTCAATTCCCTGCTCCATTCTACCAATTACATTAAACATCCAGGTCTCAAACACACCTGCACTCTTCAATCCCACCAGCCTGGTGAGAAGAGTGATGACATTGTAGTACTCTCTCTTGAACTTAAGCCTGAATAGTTGCTTAGGCAACTTGGAGAAATGGGATTTAGGCTTCTCTAGCAAAGAGTTAATCACCTGCTGAGACTTGACTACATTCTTTTCATAATATTTTCTGGCAACATCTATGTCAAAGGCCACCACATGGGACCTATCAAGCATGTCAAAGGTTGCAGCAATGGACACAGGACTGAAGCCAGCCAGAATCCTTCCTTGGGGACCAATTATCCTTTGTGGCCCTCTATCATAATTTCTGGCACACTCAAGCACTAATTCATAGCACTACACTATGGAAGGAAAACCTACCACATGAGCCAATCCAGAGTCTACCATTCTTCTTGCCAACAAAGGAGGGCTAGGTGCTGACATCTCAGCCTTGAAATCCACATAGTCCCACATACGTACATTGTTATTTGTAATTCCTGACCAAATTGAGGTCAACTTGCTCTCAGGAATCTAGCTCCTTATGTCCAATTTTACCTTTTCTGCATCCGAGATGGTTGAAGTCTCTGCACTTGGGTCTGTTGCCTTTCCCTTGCCCTAACCAGCAACATCCTATCTTGATCCTACCTACAAACAGATAAAGATGACCACAATCAGATCCAAAAGAAACAAAAAGTGCAAGAAATCAGTATCCCAAAGTTTGGGATTTAGCCCCCCTCGCGGATTCTATAGTGGAGAGGATTTTCGGGAAAATCCAGACTAGGCAGACTCCATTGAACCAAGCATGCAAAATCCCATAATATCATTTTAATCCATCAATTACCAAAGGAATACCATTAGAAACACTTAGCATAAGCTCATTTAATCAATCAAATACATCATCAATAAATAGATCCTTCATAACCATAAAATTCAATATTTTCCCAGAAAACTTAGAAGAATCCACTAGAGACATATTTTGGTGAAAATAGCAACAGTTACAACTAACTCAAGAAAAAGGAGGAGACATGGAACATTCGGAAAAATCCAGAGGGAACGTATTTTGGTCAAAGCCAGATATATCAAAATTAAAGCACAAAATCGGTAAAACGACCCAACTACGGACACCGGGAAAATCTGGAGGAAGCAAATTTTGGTAAGACAGACGAAATCTAGGAAAAAGTGGTAAAAGAGAAAGAAAGAGATAAGTCAGGGAAATCTGGGGGAAGCAGAATTCTGTGAGGACCTCGAAAACCTGAACCTGTCCACATCTTTTTTACTTTTACCAAAACAATTCAACAACTCTGGATCTA
This sequence comes from Sequoiadendron giganteum, assembly GCA_007115665.2. Classification (NCBI taxonomy): domain Eukaryota; kingdom Viridiplantae; phylum Streptophyta; class Pinopsida; order Cupressales; family Cupressaceae; genus Sequoiadendron; species Sequoiadendron giganteum. The sequence goes on along the minus strand of CM021109.1, from coordinate 124,279,630 downwards.
AATCCTGTATTCTGAAAACAACTTAACCTAGACCTCCAATGAATGAAATACGAATTTAGAACACTCCTCACAACAACTTGAGGAGGATTGGCCATGCCCTAGGTTAAGAACCCTAAAATTTCTACCATGAAAACACCTAGAACCAGGCATGACTCGCTCACACACCAGAATGGAGAGTCTAAGACCAAGAAATAATATCAGACCAAGAATAAACATCAATGACCAAGCAAGCAGACTGGTAAAGCAATGCAAAACCCCTAAAATGTCCAATGATGACATGCATAGCCAAGGAAATCAAGAAATCATGAAGGACCAAAAATCAAATGAGGTGAAGCAATTCAAAATCAACAAAGTAAAGGAGCATTTATACATACCATGAGAGCAAAAGGGCTAGAACTGGTGATGCCAATAGATAACCATCAAATGCGAGCAGGATACAATCCACAAAAATCATAATCCAGCAAAACATCAAAATCTCCAAGACTCAAGCTCAAATGATAGCAAACGAACAAACTCAAATGATCAATTACTTCCCAAAATCTAATATATCAAAGCTGCAAAACATCCACACAAATTCCATTAATGCGGTCGACAAGACAACCATGACCACAAAACTCGGGGATTCGACAAGGCGATAGACTTCGAGGAAATTTGAACCATACAGATTGTTCCAAAAATAGGGTCAAAAGCCAGCAACCTCCAGACATCGGAAGAAAACCGAGAGAATCCGGCCTAGGTGGATTTTCCTGAAAGTAGTGAAAACTTCAGAATGAATTCAAAACTCAAGGTATTCAATAAAAATCACAAGTGTGCCACTTCAATTGGAAACATGGACATCAAAGCACAAACCCAAGCAAGTGAAGACCCTCGAAAAAGATGGGCCAAAACACCAAAAGCAAAAAAAAGAGCATCCCTACTTTCAGTGGGGCGTGTGTGCAAAAACTACACAACAGTGCTTTTGTGTTATAAAATTTTAGAGCAAAATCTCTAGTTTTCCATATGGTCTCTCCCTTTTCTAGAGTGAATGACTCTATCTTATCCACCATGGAGCTTCGTTCTAGGATGCACAACATGTCCCAAATAGCCTCTTTGCAGATATTCACTCTTAGCTCTTGACCCTCGATGGTGTTGGTAGCTGGGTTGAAATTTTTGATGTGTTCGTCAACTAATTTCGGGCAGTGGTGCATGAATGGGACCATATATTGTGGGAGCCCACTAAACCAGCACTTCTATGCCAAGGAACCTAGGTCGCTATCTTTCTTCATCCTTTCACAGGCTGCCTCCCTAATATTTTTAGGGTTCTTTGTGAGGATGGGATCATGGATATTATCACATTCTTCTTTAATTTGGCTCTAGTCTTTGTGGGTACTCTTCCTTTTTGCAACCCTCGTATTCACCCATGTTGGCTTGTCTGGTATACTAGGCAAATCATAAGAGACATTTTCAAAGATATAGGCGGTTGGCCTTGCAAGCATGGCTTCAAATAAACTTTGCATTTTCTCTTCTTGCATTTATGCTTGGGAACTCTAGGCTGCCTCCATTTTTACAAGCTTATATTCAGAAAGTGCACTAGTGTGGTATGAATGGAACCTAAATCACAATCCAAGGCCCTGAATGCAAGACCCAGATGAATTCCTACCTTTCTTTTGGGTTCAATTCACACCATAGCAGTGAATCTCCTGCAATTATCTCTGTGCTTGGTTGCTCATTGCTATTTGCACCACACCTAGTTTTCTTAGCAATTCTTCACGTCAAAAATCATTTGTCATACTCAAGAAGCTTTATGCTCTGCCTAGCTCTTGTATGTGATACTTAGCTTTTTCTTTATTTTTTGCCTTCAGCTGGTAGACAACAGTTGCCTTTTTGCATTTAATTCGGCATGTATTGCCAACTCTCTTACTAATGCAAAATGAATTACTTGCCATTTTTGAAAAGAAAAGAATTCATAATTACATTAGTGATCACATCCTTTTAGCATAATTTTCTTGGGAAATTGAGTCATCGATTGAAATCTTGCTAGCCTTTCACATGATTTTGGAAATTAATATCCAAAAATATAATTAAGCCAAAGACATAATGAGTACTTAGAATAGATTTGAGTTCATCCTTGGAGCTCAAAACTACCTCCATCATGAAACCTCAGCCTATTTTGTATGAGCTATTGCTTGGTACTACCACCAACTCACACTAATTGATTATCGCTCCTTAATCCTACATGCAACAATTGGGTTGGAATATTGAGCTAGCCATTTAGTGGGATTTTCGATTTAACACTCGATAAGCATAATGCTTATGGCATGCAGGCTACCTTAGATATTTCTATAAATAGGCCCTAATATAGTAGTGAAATCACACTTAGCCATTTAGCAAAATTGGCATTGGGTGATTAGCTAAGCTAATCGTTTAGGCAGTTGAGTAGGTTTTGAGTTTGAGTAGAGCTAGGCTTAGGTAGTTGAGCAAAGACTGATATGATGAATACTCCAATCAGACTAGTGTGTAACAAGTCTCAAACATCTTTTCTAGGAGATATTTCCAATAGGCAGCTCAAGCGCATGACTAAAAATAAGCACTCTCTAGCCATTATTGCCATCAAATGGGTTCTGGGTAGAGATTGTATTGAGAATAAAGACAAGTATCAGGTGAATACCGATATCTGCTCCCATATTTTTGCTTCACTACTTGATATTTAGGTTCCAAAGGCCATGACTCTATGTCTGACACTTTGGATTTTTTCGAAGAAGTACCTTGGTGGCCTCAGTGAGGTGGTGAGCAATGCAGTCTATGGACTGGGCCTTTCGGTTGTGAGCAACCTACGAAGGGACATTAAAGAAGATGTGGTGGTACCTTGGGTTCCATTCCTGAGTGGGTTCATGCTTCTTTCACTGGATGAATATTGTGAAAGAGCCACCTGTGCGTGCCACTTTCTTTTGTGTTGCTACAACGTAGTGTTGTTTTACGATGTGGATTGGTAAACAAACTTTAGGAACCTCGTGTTTCCTCCACCGCTTGTTCTGGGTGCTGACGCTACTGCTCCAAGTCGCATTGGTGCTGACAATAAACTTCCCGCTGCCAAAAACAATGCTCTCATTGCTGAAGATAATGCTCTAGCTCCAGATACTTGAAGTTTTAATACACTTTTTGCTCTTTTTGTATATATATGCCTGAAACAAAAGGCATGTGTACATATACATATGAGGAAGCCATATAGTATATAGACCTAATTTTGAGAATATGGATTCAAAGCCATTTTGAAATGTATCTATCAAAGCATATAATTGTATAATGAATATACATCTTATATTAAACTTCTTGTCTCTTTTCCATGCGTTCCTATAATATGGGTTAATTTCTATTTTTTATGAGTCTATTTCTTGCATTATGGGTAGCATTTTTCTTTTTCACTGCCTGTAATAATGGGCTCCATGAATTTTTCTGCTTTGTGCATTATTAAATTGACTGGAAAGATTGACCAACAAAAACATGAAAGAAAACTAATTACACTATTTACATATTTACACTTGTGTGAAATAATTGAAGCTTAATTGAACAATTTTAAGTGAATTTCGTTAATCAGAATTCCCAATGCTTCATGTTCCATGTTCTCTAATTCGAATGCATTATGTTATTTGCACTGAATTATTTTTAAAGGACCTTCCCAAAAAATTTCAAATTTTCCATGCTAGCCAAGCTTTGTGGCCCTTTCATTGAATTTTAGTACCAGGTCCCCGCATTTCAAACCTTGGTCTGAAGCTTTCTTATCAAACCATCTCTTAACCACCTGCTGGCAGTTGGACATAGCTATTAGGGATTTTTCCCTTTTCTCTTACACTTCCAACAACTCAGCTAACCAGACTTCCATGGCTCTATTTTCTTTGATTTCCAGGGATTTGAGTAGTTGTAGCAAAAGAATCTCAAATGAGATAGGCAATAGTGCTTCCTTCTCGTACACTAGCTTGTACAAAAATTTTTTGAGGGCGTGCTTGGGAGTTATATGGTCTACCCAGAGCGTTATCCAAAGGTTATTGTGCCACTCTTTATCATGATCTGACCCAATACTTTTAATGAGTCGGACTAAATTCTTGTTAGTTGACCTGGCCAGGTCGTTCCCCTGTGGGTAGTAATTCGATGATTTTTTCAATAATATGTCATGTGCAAGTACGAACTCACATACCTTAGAGCCTAGAAAATCCTTGGCATTGTCCGAAATGATAGTCTTTAGTGGGTTGAATCTTGTTACTAGCCCTTCGAGAAAGTCCACAATTTATGCCTTTGTTGCATTCTTCAAGGGCATGGCTTCAGTCCACCTCATGAAGTAGTCTATGGCTATGTGAATCCACTTGTGGTCGGTAGTGGAGGCAAGATTGATCATTCTAATAAAATCTAGCCCCCATTGTGTGAATGGCTCATCTGCTACTATCAAGTTGAGAGGCATGGAAAAAAATTCCTTCTTCCTACAAAGAATTGGCATTCTTTATAGTTCTTTATCATGTTGTAGGAGTCGTTGAATAGTGTAGGCGATAAATACCCATCGCACATAATTTTGATGGAAGTGGTCTTTGTAGAGAAGTGTTTGCCTTTCGGACTACTATGGAAGGTGTTGAGAATTCTCTTCGTTTTCTCTATGGTGACACACAACAGTAAAACATCATTGAAATTCCTCTTGAAGAGGACCCCTTCAATAAGTGAGTACCCACTATTTTGAAGTCATTAGAATCTTCTTTTCTGAGAAGGAAGTCCCAGTGGATACTTTTCGATGTGTATAAATCTTACTATCCTCCAGCCAATAGACTTCGGGCTCAGACACATTTGTTAGGACCAAATCCTATTTCTCTTCTTTAATTTCCATTTCTTCATCACGTGCCAAATATTCATACAACCCTCTTCCTTGGATGGTCTTTGTAGGCCTGACCTCAATGTCATATTCAAGGATCTTAGTGATCCAATTGGGCCTTTTTTTGGTGATTTCTCCTTCCATGATGTACTTGTGCACACTGTAATGTGCAACATAAAAAATCACCTTATTGCAAGATATAATATGCCAAAACTTTTTGTCCCTTTACGATTGCGAATGCTACATCTCAATGAAGTTGTAGCTCGTCTCATATAATTTTAATGTCTAGGAGTGAAATTCTCTCCCTTTCCTTCATTGTCCTTTTGAGTTAACATAATAGCGATGCTTGTCTTGCTACTATATACATACATTATGAAGTCCTTCGATAGGTCTAGATTTACCACTATAGGAGCTGAAGAAATAGCATCCTTAACCTTCTTGAAGGTTTCTCTTGCTTCTTTTGTCCATTTGAATAATTGGTCCTTTTTCAGCATCAAGGTGATTGATTTAATTATTCCTGCAAAATCAGAAATGAATTTTCTCACAAAGTTAACTTTCCCTAGAAAAGATTGGACTCCCTTTTTTTTGACTGGTAGGGGAAGTTACCTAAATTCTTTTACCCTTTTAGGATCAATAATGATTCCTTCTTTGGACACTACATGTCCCAATAATTTTCCTTGCGGCACTCCGAAGACATATTTTTTCGGATTTAGGGATACCCCAAACTCCTGGAATTTTTTGAAAACCACCTCTAGATGATCAAAATGGTCATCTTTAGACTTTGAGAATATAGTCAGATCATCTAAATAGATGAGGATAATTTTGTTGATATGTTCATTGAAAGTGATGTCCATTGCCCGCTAGAAAGTGGCTCCCACATTTGAGAGGCTGAAAGGAATCTTAGCACATGCAAACGTTCCCCACTTGGTGGTGAACATTATCTTATGTTGGTCCTCTTCTTTAACCCAGATCTGATTGTAGCCCAAAAATCCATCTAATAGAGAAAACATCTTCGAACCTACCACAGTTTGCAAGATTGATTCCATGGAAGGTAGTGGGTAATGATCCTTTAGTGATGCTCTGTTAAGGTTGCATAAGTCAACATAGAGACAAAATTCTTTGTTCTTCTTTCAAATCAAAACTAGGTTAGACACCTATGTGTTATGTTTGATTGGAAACACAATCTTGGACTGGATCAAAATTTTTAACTCTTGTGCCAATAGAACTTCAATCTTCGGGTTTATGGGCCTTTGATTTTTTTGGACGGGTTTAGCACCTTCTGTTAGTTTGATAGTGTGTTAGATGATGTTGAGATCATATCCCCTAAGATCATCATAAGACCAGGCCACTACTCATTCATACCTTTCACAAAAGTGCATGAGTTTTTCCTTGTCATGCTACAAAACTTCTTTTCCAACTTTTAGTTTCCTCCTATCTCTAACCTCGAGATCAGTGTAGTCTGCTTGGTCTGCCACAAAATTTCTCCTATCATTCCTTGCATCATCACAGTTGAACAGATTCTTGAGAGTGACTAGCCCTTTTAGAATTTTGTTCAATCTCAATTGAATGATCTTCCCTTCATATGCTTCTTCAATCTTTGGTTGAAGCTGATCTACAAACTCTCCTGATTGTTGGATGAACAAGTTGATGTTTTCATCACTTTCCTACACTTTCTAGCCCTGATCATTATCCAAAATGTAGGGTTGGATAATCACTCACATGGAGTGTACATTATTAATCAATTCGGAGGAAGGATCAAACTGAGATTTTGTCATTGTCATGCGATCCACGATTGAATTATGCTCCTTGGGCATCGCTTGGATGTTAAAAGCCTCAAAACCTTCAATGAGGTCCCATACCATGTGTCTATAAGCTTGCATGCATATATTATCTGCAGTAAAGATGTTGTGGACTTGATTAACTATAAGTTCAGAGTCTTCAAACACCATTATTTGCTTGATATCGATATGATCTACAAGGCTTAGACCTTACAAAAGGCCTTTATATTCAGCTTCATTATTCAAGCAAATGAACTAGAAGTAAAAATATTTGAGAGTCTCTTCACTAGTTGGATATGTTAAGCATATCCCAACACTGGCACCAAACTTGCATCTTACACCATCAAAGTGCAATGTCCACAACTTTGAGGTTTGTTCGACTGTGGAGTCCTTTCCTACCCTTGAGATATCTTGATCCTCATCATAGATGACATAGCTACCAATCTGGTAGCATGATAGTTTTTGAAAGGATTAGCATCTATGTACTTGCTCAAGAGGACTTCTTCTTGATCGGTCTGGTCTCCAATTACGTTCTCATCTTCGAGTAGCTCAATACCACAAGTTTCCTCTTTGGTGAAAGAAGTATGAGCGGCTTCGAAGTTGATCATAGATTCATCATCTACGTGCTCTGAATACAGAGGTTTTGGTATTATCTTCATTTTAGCTCCATGCTTGGTCTAGAGGATTAGGTGTGACAAGTCCAAAGAAAGGTATCTACCTATCTTTGAAGTGAACTCTCGGGATAGAAAGAGGTCGAACATGGGAGGGACATCTATGATCATAGTATCTTGAGGAACTATGATGCTAGGATAGGAGAATAAATTCAAGGGGAGGTCTTTGATAACACCTATAGTCTTGACTTTGTTTCCATCCAGCTGCATAACCCCCCTCTTTAAGGGTTCATAGCTAAGTCCTAAGTCTTCAACTATTTGCTTGGGCATGACTATGGTGCTAGCACCAAAGTCAATCATGGAATTGTGTAGAAGTTTCTTCCTCATAATGAGAGTTAGAAAAAGGGCTTTGGTTTTGGCTTCCCTTCTTTGACTTGAGTAGAGGTCTCCTCTGTAGTATTTGTGAGAACTTTGGCCAGGAGTGATGGTTTGGTAGCCTTTTCTTTGATAAATTGCTTTGTCGGTTGAACAACCACATCTTCTCAGAGGGCCTTCTCCACTAATGAATTTCTCTCCAGAATAGCTAAGATATCCCAAAGTGATACATTAGCAAAAGATTTCTTCAATTATTTTGCCACATTGAATGGTGGAGGATTGAAAGGCTTCGGTTCTTTGGCCCTGGTTATAACAATTTCTTTGCATAGCTACGACTGTGGAGAAATTGTGAAAGGACCATGGGATTGGTCTAGGATGCTTCTAGGCTACGGAGTGACCGATTCACCTATGAATCACATTTTTGATCGAGTGTTGTAGTTGGATTGCACTCAAGAGGTTTTTGATGTGGATGCTTCGTATGTGAACACTGCTTCATCTCCTTCCATCCATTAGAAAAGGGCATGGTCGGGAGCTATGTCATTTTCCTGCTCCAAGGACATCCCTTGCATTTGTGTGGTAAGAACCACATTCTCCATTTGTGGAGAGGCATATGTATAGCCTCCTAAACTTGGGATCACACCTTGGCTTCACTGTTCTACAACCTTCTGTTTTAAATTGCCACGCAGACAATTTCGAGGCATATACACATCGCCAAGGGGAAGCACCAGGAATTGATATCTTCAGCAAGGTTGTTGTGTCTCACGGTCAGCTCTTTGCTTGTACTTGATTGAGTAGCTCCCAATGAAGTAGGCACTGGCACTATCTGGTTATATTTCAAAGCTTGTGAATTTGTGTGCATGCCTCATTGATATTGGTTATATTGGTACGAAGGCCTTTCACCTTGATAATTTTGGTAGGTTGTTCTTGGAGGAGCGGCCTAGTTGCACTTGATAGTGGTTACTTCATTTGCTAGGTTTTGCATTAATTCTTTTATGTCACTCATCTCATGATTTGAAGAACCAGATGTAGAAGAAACATTTTGTGGTGAGCTCAGATATGTATACATAGACTAAGGAGGAGCAGGCATACTGGTAGATGGAATCTCCTGGGTGGGAGCTGATACTTCAGGAAATATAGGCATGATGGGCTAAGGTGGAAACTTACCAGCATCTATTAGATTATTCTCTACCTTGATCAATACGTTGTATGCATCTGGTAGTGTGGTTCCGCTAAGAGACTGGATCATCATCGAGATATTAGTGTTTATTGATTTCAAGTAGAACATAAATGCCAACTCAGCTAGTGGTTGGATAAAATTTTGAGTCCTCTGCCAAGTTGTATGGAACCGAGCGTTGAAGTCAGTCATGGCTTAATATGGGGCCCACTTTATAGTTGACAACTGATGGTATAGTGAAGATCTATCTCCATCATTCGATAATCTCTCATAAAAGAGATCCCCGAGCTGATCCTAGGTACCGATGGTGCTAGCTTCCAAAGTGTTGTACCAGTCTAATGCTTTCCCTCTAAAAGAGGTTGTGAGCAACCTTAGTGCTATGTTTTGATCTGTGACCCTATACATCAAGCACATGTCCACAACATCTTGTAGTTGTTTGGATGGTGTTCTTGAGCCATCTCTGGTAAATTTAGGTATATCTTTTAGAGCGGAGACTGGGATAGGGTCCCAAACGGTGGCTGCAACTGGTGCTACAAGGGGACTTCCAGCATCCCAAGCCACATAATTTATGTTTGCAATTTGCAACATGGTTGGCAAAGGGATCAGAACATTCACTAGGTGAGTTCGGGTTTGTGTTGTTACTAGCAGAGGCACTAACAAGCCAGGATTATTTATTGTTTGAGACCTAGTAACAAGTTGGTGGCTCATACACCCTCTTTTGATTTAGCTACATTTAAGCTATCCCACCGAGCATCCCAGAAAAAAGAAACTATTGATTCCAAAAATTGGTAAGGTAATAGCCTTTATGGGAAACTCAGTTAAAGGGGGAACTATTGTGCTAAACTGAGTGACCTCTGGGTTTTTAAAGAAGCTAGCTTCTTCTATAATTTTGAGGGTTTAAAAGGGGGTAAAAGGAAATGAATACAAAGTAAAATCTAATCTAAGGTGATGCACCAAGAAGTAGATATGGGAACGATAAACCTATCGGTGAGATATGATTTAAGGGTCGTTCAACAATCTGCTATGTTTAAAACAACAAATGTCAAATGAAAATTTGAACAACGCACTCAATGACATAAAATAACTTCCATACATCTACTGAAAAGAAGAGTCAAGGAAACGGTCTTAATCAACAATCTTATATTGAAATTATAGAAGTCTGCGAGCAAATTAATCAATACATTAATGGCACAGTATATAAATTTATCAAATAGATAAGAAACAAAAATGCCAAACAATGGCACAATTTGCAACCCTATGCAATAATCTAAAGACAATACAAATTCTTGTTGTCTTTCTATAATTTCTCTATAAATTCTGAACCCCTACTTTGAATGAAGAAGTAGTATTTATAATTAAAATCCCACCACTTGGCGAGCCAGTAGCAAAAAAGATTCTCTGATTATGAGAAATGATGCATATAGCAATGATTCCCCTGTCTATTGTAACAGAAAAATATTTGAGCCAAGGAACGTGGTCACCCCAGTGCTAGATGCATCCTCTACGAATAATGGTAGTGATTCTAGTAGAATAGAGTGTCGACATTTTTCACTCACTCATGACGAAAGTTAGAACACATGGCATCTATGGTGAGGTTGTTTCTTGCTCCATAGTCCAACATTATGAAGCCTTTAGAAGATCCACACGGCAACAGGATGGGGCCTGAGGTTCATTTCTCCCTTTTTGTGATGAAAGCTTGCATGGTGAGGACACATGGAGCTCTTCCTTACAAATGACACTGCTAGTGGGGGGCACCAAGAAATGTATGTGGATTGATGCTACATGGAATATGGTTAGGGCTAGATAGGGAAGTGAAGGGAAGAATCCTTGAAGAGTGTGAAATTTTGACACGTGGAAGCATGGCGGGGGCCATTGGAAGAGCGAATGAAGGAATCTTTGTTAAGAGCACCTGGAGGACAAGTGGTAGTTGTTTGAGGGACCTGATGATGTTTTCAATAGATGGGTGTAGGCCAGTACTTAGCAAAATAAAATAACCTGAAGGGAGCTTAGGGAAATTTATATTCATAGTAACAAAATGGCTTACAGCTAGAATATGAACTAATAAAGTTACACCTAACAAGTGTTGATTCAATTCGTTTAATTCTTAGTAAACTAGCACACTAGCAAACATATATCCACCTCGATTCGTATTCACATTCATTCCTTATCCTTCAATCTTAAAACCATCCAATATATATATCTGACTCATCTATAAGCATCAATTAGGTCGGCCTAATTAGATGTAACCCTTATTCACCAAAAATATAACTGTCAGCTTCAAGTTTGTACAAAACTTCTCCAAAAATTATTTAAGCATATATCATGCTACAACATGTTAGCATGGACCTAAGATAGGTCGCATATACATCCATAAAAAAAAAAAATCCATTACAACATCAAGTATACATTAGGTCGGCCAGAGATAGACCTAATAGAAAAATGTAACAACAAAATAGTGCCAACTCACCATACGAGAACCCGTACATCTAAAATTATGAGTATACAATCTTCTGGCAACCAAGAACCATCCCAAAAACCATAATGAAATATGTTCATCAATGGAGGATCGTGGACCAAAATATCGGAGGATATTTCTGCACACTGATTTAGAATACCGAATCAAGCTTGAGCATATGGTAACACATATAACATGGTGACATTAGTGACAACAAAAAAACTGCATCATGGGATGTTCTTCTTCATTTGTCCAATAGTAGATATCTCTTTAAATGAAGGAAGCATGCCCCTAGACTAAAGACCTACAAAAAAAATGCATTAGGCAAGAAAGATCTACACATGACAAAAAGGTTATAACATAAAAAGCCATTACATCAGAAGGTTAAAACATAAAAACACATACACACAGGCACACAAAAAAACTAAAGGATTTGAGTCACCAAATTGAAAGAGACCTCGATGTAAAAGGTTGTCTCAATACTATGCGTCATCCCCAAATTAAGAAATAACACATAGAAGAATTATTAAATGGAGAGAAGAATGTAAGGATTGATTGCTTCAGTAGAAGAATACACACAAAAGATGGGGAGGAAATCAATGTCAAAGAGAGAAAGAAGTATATACTTAGGATGAAGAAGATTTAGATCTTCAATCTAGTATATACCAAGATTTGAATAGAAGAGAGATATGGCCCCATAGGTACTCGGTCATGTGGAAGGTTAACAAAGGCCCTGCAGGTGCTCAGTCTTACAGAAAGAAAGCACTTCATAGGTTCTCAGTCCTGTGAAGGGGAGCATGGTAGGTTCTTAGTCCTAAAAGTCTCAATTTGAAAGGACTCTATAGGTGCTCGGTTTTGAAGAGTTTGATGTGAAAGACCTTTATAGGTTCTCGATCTTGTAAGGAAAGATTTATGAGGTACTCTATCTTGCAAGGAAAGGTTGGTGCAAAGGAGCTCTACAGGTTCTCAGTCTTGAAAATCAAGCCTAATCAAATAAGAATGTGGCCACTACAAGATACATTGCAAGGTAGACATAGAAAAGATAGTTCTAGTCAGGCTACCCCCAAGCTAGATGCCAAGATATAAGATAGGTCTAGTAGGGTTTACCCTAAGCTAGACATAGTGACATAAAATCATATATTACAAGACACCTGAGAATTATTTTGAGAAGGCTTTCAAAGGGGGTTCCTTTGGTAGGGAACCCTTCAAGATACTATGGGGCCCTTTCAAAGGATGACTCCAATTGAAAGACATAGAGAAGAGAGGGGGTCCTTAAGAAGGACACACATCTCTAGAACAATTTATCACTACCCCCAACATATAGAGGAGGAGAACCATGCAAGAGAGAGTATGGTTACACACAATAGTGTATGACCATGAATGAAAATGAGCAAGTAAAGCTAAAACTTCCACATAATGGGTAGAAACAAAATATAAGGAAGGTGTAAGAACCTCATGAGAAGACACTTAGAATGGAAAAGATAGAGGTAGACCTCAATATCATTGGTCATGTGAAGAAGAGATAGTTGCATCAATAAATGGACGAGTGATGGTACCAAAATCAATATCCTTCAAGACCTTACATTCACTGGTGGGATAGCCAAGAACTTTATGGTATGCATAGAAGAATTTTTTTCTTTATCATGCTTGTAAAATTTCTTATGTTAAGGAGGAAGATTAATTAGGTGGCTTTAAGAAGTCTCAAAAAAATATGTTCTTGCTCAAACAAAGAATAAGGAGCAAGAAGCAACCCTTTCTCTTGTGAAGAAGAGTTTGACTACTCACAAGAAGAAGACACAAATACAATAAACAATGGAGGATGAATCAATTCAAGAGAATGAGGTTGGGTGAAAACCATGTTGAAATTCAATGATGGTTTCTGTTTAGACCATTCATATGAGAAACCAAGCCACAAATTACATTTACGAGGTACACATTCTATAGGGACCTAAATGCCTTGCTAATTATGCCAAGTACTACTAGAGTAGACATCAATGCATTCGAAGACACTGAAGGGACAAGAGTAGGCACAACCAAAGCTTGTCTAGCAGCTGCCATATCACATAAGTGTATAGCATCAGGGTCATCCCTGATTGTGACTACTTGATTATTATGAATGAACTTAATATATTTATGCAAGGTAGAGGGGACTACACCCATAGCATGAATCCATGGTCTATCAAGAAGAATATTATATGGTAATTGTTTTGAAATAACATATACAAGGGTGGGTATGATAATAGGCCCCAACCTCAAAGGCAAGACTATCATGCCTATGGCTTACCGACTAACATTATGGAACCCACAAATGCATACGAAAGAAGCAACAAGAGAAGATGAATCAATTTCAATTTTAGGAAATAGATCAATAATACACACATTGAGTGTTGAACTGGTGTCAATGAGAGTATGTCTAAAGCCAATATTATTAATCCTAACTATAATCATTAGAGGATCTTCTTTCTTCTATACATTCAAAGGTGAAAATTCTTACAAATAGAATGTAATATTTAGCAAATCCACACGAATATGAGCCATAAATGCATTAATATTTGTTGGCCTAGTAGAAGAAGGCAAAAGGATATTTTACAATGCTTCTTGAATCATACCTTGATAAACTAGAGAAGATTGAAGCAATTCCCATAGTGAGATCTTGGCGGGAGTAAAATGAAGTTGTTCCACAAGATCGTAATCACCAAGTGATTTTAGCTATAGGTTTAGGTGCTTGAGGAAGGCTTGGTTGAGAATATGGAAAAGAAGTAGGTTGATCAAAATTTGGTTTATTCCTTCTAGTATTATAAGTATGGGCTACCACTCTAAAAGAGGGAGCCTTAGGAAGATCAGGAGAATCACTATTAAATGGAACACCATTAATAGAAAATATCCTTTTAGGAGAAGGACTAGCTAGAGTCATATAAATGATAGGTCGCTTAGGCCTTTGAGGAGTGGTAGAGACATAGATTACATTTACAAATTCATCATTCCTTTTAGTATATTTATTCTCAACATTGATCTATGGGGGATCAATTGTAAGACAATATTTCTCATTCAGTAAGGCATCATCTCTAGACGAGAGTACCTTGGAATGGAGAAGAGATTCATCATTCAATAATGAAACATATATAGAAGAGAGTGCATTGGAATGAAGAGAAGGTATAGTAATATTAAGAAAAGTATCAATTATTTCATCTTTTCACAACAAAATATCCTCCAAAGCAAGGGGAATTTCATGAGAAGGATCAAGGATACCGAGTGACATGGGTAAAGCCAAGTCACCATCACATGCATGGAATCGAACATCATTAACACTTTGAATAAAATTATAAACTAAACTAATAAAAGAATATATTAAATTCATTTTGAAAATAGTAAGCTAAATTGAAGGGAAAATGGGGGTGGATCTAATGACCCAACAGTACGGAATACATTCACTTAATACTAATACAACAGAGGAGAAGAGAAAAAAATGAGTTCTAATAGCTTCTAAAAAAACTATTGAGATGAATACATATAGAATAAAGGAGATAATAGAATAAAATCATTCACATATAACACATGTATTTACGTGGGAAAACCTTTTCAAGTAAAAAACCCACCACACCAAGTCAAGACAATTGTATTATAGCAATAAAGATATTACATTCAATTTATAGTCTTTCCTCTCTATTCAGCTCACAACAGCACTCTGATTATTTTCTCACTGTTACAATACTTCCTTCCAAAGTATACAATGAATTTGCACTCTCACATCGACTTGCCAACTTACATGTACATCTCTATCAACCTCACATTGACTGTACAAGTCTTCAACGCATTTACACTTCCAACCAATCCAATGGCTTCCATGTTCATGCATCGAACTTCTAGTACGCCATCGATCTGCACTGATTTGCATCGAGCCACCCAACAATATCTTCACCACCCAAATCGGGTTCCTGTCATTGGCTAAAACCAACCTGCAATGATGACTCTTTCTATTTTGGCCTTTGGCCAATCAACATCTGACACTGAGCCATGTGTCCTTCCTGCATTCGCTGTCAATCTTTGACTCTGAGTCCAACTCGGTCAAAACTGGTTTGAGCTCTCCAAGTCTCTACTGCTCCACCGTCAAGCTGACTCTACCCATCCGCGATAAAGCGGTGAGCTCGGTACTTCCCTGCACTACCACCGAGCTTGTTTTCACCCATCATTGTATGGCGGTATGTGCCTCTGAGCTCTATCTTGCCTTGTTCGCACTACCACTGCCAGGTCTGAGTCAACCCGCAGTGTGGTGGTAAGCCACCAAGAAAATCACTGGTGGTCACACCATCCTACCGTTGGGGCCACTAGGCCACCCTGCGATAGGGCGATAACCGCCAGTCAGACTGCAGGTGGTCTCACCATGGCCATTGTAGTGAGAGGACCCACCACCCACGGTATGGCAGTAACCTCCAAGACCAACACTAGCGGCTTAACCACGGCCACTGTGGTGAAGGTCTTCACCGACCATGGTAAGGTGATGACCGATGAGGCAGGCAACAAGCCGCCTACAATGACCACCACGGTGAGTAAACTCACCATGTGCGGTAAGGTGGTAATCACCAAGCCTATCACCACAGTATCGCCAAGGGCAAACTAGACCGTTGTAATAAAGCGGTAAGGGTAGAACTAAGCTAGGCGCGGTATGGTGGTAAAAGGTTGAGAACAACAAATTTTCACCAAGTCTTGAATTTTGAGGCTTCAAACTAGAAGTTGAGACACAAATTCTCAACAAGATCCCACTTGGCAAAGACTTCCAACTTCCTCGTGACTTCAAAAAATTTACTGTCTATCATAGGCCCCAAGGCCCATCGATTCTACACACCATCTGAACTTGTCTGTACTCACAGGCTTTGTCAAAGCATCTGCAACATTCTTCAAAGTGTCAACCTTTTCAAGATAGACTCTTCCATCTTCCACCATGTCCCTCATGAAGTGAAACTGGACATCAATGTGCTTTGTCCTGGCATTGAAAGTCGGGTTCTTTGCCAAACAAATGGCACTCTGACTGTCATAGCAAATAGTGATTTGCCCTGTATTAAAACCAATGTTTGAACACAAATGCCTCAGCCAAACTACTTCCTTGCAGGCATGAGTTGAATCCATGTACTCTGCCTATATCATGGATAAAGCAACTACAGCATGTCACTTGCTCATCCAACTGATTGCTCCACCATTAAGCATGAACGTGTATCCACTGGTGGATCACCTATTGTCAATGTCCCCTGCCTAATCAAAATCAAATATCCCTAAATTCTGAGAGTCATTTGTGATGCAACCAAACTACCATGGTAACACAGAGCATAATCTGAAGTCCCCTTCAAATACCTAAATACTCTCTTCACAGCATCCCAATGTGATCTTCCTGGATTTTCATGAAACGACTTAGAAATCCCACTACTTGGGCAATGTCTGGTCTTGTACAAACCATAGCATACATCAGACTGCCAACAACACTTGCATAGGGCACACTAGTCATGTCCTCCATCTCAGTAGCAGACTTTGGACAGTCTTCAACAGATAGCTTTGTTCCCTACATGACTGGAACAACCAGCTGCTTGCAGTCAATCATACCAAATCTCTCCAGAACTTTATTCACATACTTACTCTAGCTTACCCAAAGCTTTCTGCTTGTTTTGTCCCTAGTTATCTCCATTCCCAGAATGTACCTTGTTGCACCAAGATCTTTCATTTCAAACTTTGCAAACAACTGAGATTTAAGATCAGAAATCATAGTCTTGCTATTTCCTATGAATAACATAGCATCCATATACAATATAATAACAAGCACATGATCATTCTCAGATTTATCATAAACACAATGATTAGATTTTGATCTTACAAATCCCATAGACAACACAAATGTGTCAAATTTTTGGTACCACATTCTAGGAGAGTGCTTCAAACCATACAAAGATTTATTTAACTTACATACCAGATTTTGTTTACCTTTCACAACGAAATGCTCAAGCTGGGACATATAGATTTCTTCTTCTAGCTCACCATGGAGAAACGTTGTCTTCACATCCATCTGCTCAATTTCAAAGTCATACACAGCTACCAATGACAACAAAAATCTGATGGATGTCAGCTTTGCTACAAGGGAAAAAATCTCTCCATAATCAATTCCCTCAATTTGGGAAAATCCCTTTGCAACCAACCTTGCCTTATACTTCTCAACACTGCCATCAAGGCCTGTCTTCTTTTTGAATATCCACTTACAACCAACAGGCTTTCGCCCTTTAGGTAGTGGTACTAAATCCCAAGTTTCATTCTTCTTCAATGAATCCATCTCTTCATTCATGGCTTCTAGCCAAGAATTTGAATTAGTCATGTTGATTGCTTCTTTTACAGTCCTTGGCTCATCGTTGCTAGTAATTAAAGCATAGACACAGTTTGAATCTAACATAGAGAAACCATACCTTTCAAGTTGCTTTTTTTCTCATGTAGACCTTCTTATAGGCTGAGGTTGTGGTTCTTCATCATCAGAACTTCCAGAGTTGCTTGGGCTCTCCTCAATCTCAGGTACATCATGCAACTCTTCCCTTTCTAGAGTTTGGGGAATCTCAACTGCATCCTTCTTCTGGTCACTCTAATCTATCTCAAGCTATTGATCACTTACTTAAGGTTTTGGCTCATGAAATATCATGCTTCTACTATATAGAACCTTCTCAGTAATAGGGTTACAAAGCTTGTATCCCTTCACACCAACTCCATAGCCGATGAGAATACACTTGACAACCTTGTTATCCAATTTTGATCTCTTTTCATTTGGAACATAAA
The DNA here is from genome assembly GCA_007115665.2 of Sequoiadendron giganteum. Lineage (NCBI taxonomy): Eukaryota > Viridiplantae > Streptophyta > Pinopsida > Cupressales > Cupressaceae > Sequoiadendron > Sequoiadendron giganteum. Next base: position 124,261,605 of record CM021109.1, on the reverse strand, counting down.
CATATGCCTCACAGCCAAAGACACGAACATGCCTCAGAGAGGGATTCTTACCAGACCATGCTTCCAAAGGTGTCTTATCAATAAGAGCAGAGCGGGGAGATTAGTTTATTAGATAACATGTTGTAGCCACAGCCTCAGCCCAAAAAATTTGCTCCAGACCAGCACCACTCAGCATACTCCTTGCCTTTTCCATCAGCGTCCTATTCAACCTTTCAGCAACTCCATTCTGCTATGGAGTGTAAGGAATTGTCTTATGCCTTTTAATTACATGATCTATACAATACTTTTCAAAATATGCAAAATAAAATTCACCGCCATTGTCTGTCCTTAAATATTTAATTTTCCTTCTAGTCTGATTCTCTACCAAAGATTTAATCTCTTTAAACCGGCTGAACACTTCTGATTTACTTTTAAGAAAGTATAGAAATGCTCTTCTCGAATAGTCATCAATAAAATAAACATAATATCTAGACTTCAATAACGAAGGAACATTAACTGGACCAAACATATATGAATGAACATAATCCAGTATACCAGAAGATTTATGAGGACTAGAATAAAATGAAACATGATGTTGTTTTCCATAGATACAATGTTCACAAAAATTGAACTCAAGGTTACAATCATCAAGCCCTTCTACAAGATTTTTATTCTTCAAGGTTTTTAAACCTTTCTCACCTATGTGACCTAGTCTATGATGCCACAACATAGTCTTCTCAGCTGGGAGTTTTACCTCTAAAGCATTTGCAGACAAAGAAGTGTCATCATCTTTCTCTACAGAAGCATCATTGCTTGACTTTACAGAGGCACTATTACATTGAACAGGACATGCATCCAGCTTGTATAGAGTGCCAGTACGAACACCCTTAGCCAACACCATTGTACCTCTAGCCATTTCACATCCTCTACTAGAGAAAGAAACTTCTACACTAGCATCATTTAGCTTACTGACACAAATAAGATTTTGAGCCAGACCTGGTATATGCAGTACGCCACCAATACCTTTGACTCTCCCATTAAGAAACTGAATTTTAAATCTTCCTCTTCCAACTATCTTCATCGTTTAATCACTTTCGAGGTACACCTTTCCACCATCATACTTCTTGTACTTAGAGAACCATTCTCTATTGGATGTCATGTGAAAGGACGCACCTGAGTCAACCAGCCATACATCATCTAATGCCTGAGTTTTCAAGGTTACTACAATGAAGGAGTTTGCATCACTTTGAGAAGATTCATTTCTAGAAGCATTCTTCTTCTTCTTCTTCTCCTTGCAGTCTTTTTGGATATGACCAGGGTGCCCATAGTTCCAGCATCTCACCTTGAACTTTTTACTAGGATACTTTGATCTCCCTACAGATTTGGATTTCGACTTCTTGTCCTTCTTCTTGCCTTTCTCCTTTGGTCTACCTTGAACAACAAGAGCCTCTTTGGCCATCTCAGAATACTTCCTTCACATTTCTTCAAATAGAAGCAAAGCAACCACGTCATCCATCTTGAATGCAGTGGTTGTGCTTCCAATAGCCATCACCAAATGATCCCGACTATCAGGTAATTAACACAATGGGAGCACACAACAATCCTCATCCTCAGTTTTTACACCTACAAATGCCAGCTGAGTAACACTCATATTAAATAAGTTCAGATGGTCTACAACAGATGCACCTTCTTCCATTTTCAAGGAGTACAACTTCTTCCTCAAGAATAAATTATTTACCAGAGACTTTCCCTAATAAATATCACCAAGCTTATTCCACAATGAAGTTGCTGACTACTCCTCATGGACATTCAGGAGTACAAAATCGGCTAGACTTAGTCTTATCAGACCTCTTTCTTTTCTATCAGCAAGATCCCAAGCCTCTTGCGTCATGCTTTGTGGCTTAGTTCCAAACACTGCTAACCAAATGTCTCTATCCACCAGCAAGTCTTCCATTTTGAGTTTCCACAACTCAAAGTTGCTGCCATTAAACTTGTTAATATCTACTCTACCAGATGTACACGCCATCTCAAATGAAAACAAGTTTTAACAATGCAAGACTCCCACTGAAACAGTATTAGCATAAAAAACTGAGCTTTCTCTCAAGGATAACACAACGGGCCAAGCTCTAATACCACTTGAAGGGAAAACGAGGGTGGATCTAGTGACCCAACAGTGCAGAATACATTCCCTTAACACTAATACAACATAGGAGAAGAGCAAAAAATGAGTTCTAATAACTTCTAGAAAAACTACTACAATGAATACATACAAAATAAAGGAGATAACAAAATAAAAGCATTCACGGATAACACAAGTATTTACGTGGGAAAACCTTTTCAAGTAAAAAACCCACCACACCAAGTCAAGAAAATTGTATTACAGTAATAAAGATATTACATACAATTTACAATCTTTCCTCTCTATTCAGCTCACAACAACACTCTGATTATTTTCTCACTATTAAAATACTTCCTTCCAAAGTATACAATGAATTCACACTCTCACATCGACTTGCCAACTTACATGTACATCTTCGTCAACCTCACATTGATTGTACAAGTCTTCAACACATTTACACTTCCAACCAATCGCACAACTTCCATGTTCATGCATCGAGCTTCCATTACACCATCAATCTGAACTGATTTGCATTGAGCCACCTAACAATAACTTCACCACCCAAATCAGGTTCCTGTAATCAGCTAAAATCGGCCTGCAATTACTGCTCTTACTATTTTGGCCTTTGGCCAATCAACATTTGACATTGAGCCATGTGTCCTTCTTGCATTCGTTGTCGATCTTTGACTCTGAGTCCAACTCAGTCAAAACTAGTCCAAGCTCATCCGAGCTCTCCAAGTCTCTACCGCTCCACCGTCGAGTTGACTCTACCTATCCGCGGTAAAGCAGTGAGCTCTGCCAAGCTCACCCATGCTTCCCCACTCTACTGTAGAGCTTGTCTTCACCCATCCTTGTATGGCGATATGTGCCTCTGAGCTTTATCTTGCCTTGTACATGCTACCACTGCCAGGTCTGATTTAGCCTGTGGTGTGGCAGTAAGCCACCGAGAAAACCATTGGCGGTCATACTGTGCTACCGCGGTAAGGTAGTAACCACTAGTCAGATCGTAGGCGGTCTCACCATGGCCACCACAATGAGAGGACCCACCACCCAGGGTACGGTGGTAACCACAAATACCATTGCTGGTAGCTTCACCGCAGTGAAGGTCTTTGCCAACCGCAGTAGGGCGATGACCGGCAAGGCAGGCAACAAGCCGTCTACCGCGACCACCATGATGAGTAAACTCACTGAGCGTGTTAAGGTGGTAATCGCCAATCCTATCACTGTGGTACCACTAGGGGCAGACCAGACCACCATGGTAAAGTGGTAAGGGCAGAACTAAGCCAGACGCGGTATGGTGGGAAAAGGCTGAGAACAACTAATTTTTGCCAAGTCTTGAATTTTGAGGCTTCAAACTAGAAGTTGAGACACAAATTCTCAACATAAATATAGTAAATAAAAAAAAAAAAAGTTGATTGAAGGCCAACACATTACTTCTACTTTGACAGTATGGAATGGGGTTCATGGGGCAACACCCCAAAAAATTATTTCTTAGAAGGGAAAATCTTAGACTTGTCCTTTTTATAGGAGTGTTCATGTTGGGTTCCCCAGAATATCGAGAAGGTGGATTCATTGCTCACAAGTCTCTTTGTTCTCAAGAGAGTCCCAAGGAATGAACTGACCTAAACTACCTCAAGGAATAAAGCTTAAGTGATGGAATAAGAGGCGAGAGTTTCAGAATTAGAGGGAGATCATAGAGGTTTTCTAGATAGATTGATGGGCTCTCGTCCAAATTACATTAGCATGAAAAATGGATAGTAGTGTGGTATACTAGAGTCCCAAAGGTGTGTTGGCATCTCATACAGACTAAAAATTGAGAATATCACAAAAAGCAACAGAATGACTACTAACAATCTGATTACTAAGATCTTCCAAAATTCAGGAAAGTAATAGAATATAACAAAACTAAAATAAATTAAAGTAAACTAAGTAAAACATAAATGATAAAGTGAGAGAAGGAGAGAAAGATAATGCTTACAACAATCCAAGAAATGAAGCTTTTATAAAAGAAATATCAACAATACTTGCATACATAAGACTGAGGGAAAATGTTGAGGCTGTTTAGGGATTTGCCTTAGTCAAACCCCCATTTCGGTGTCCCCACCTCCATGAACAACTAGATAGATAGAGATAAATAATAAGTAGAAATGAAATGAATGTAAGACCGATAAAAGTAAATCCTGCTCAAGGAGGAGAAGGAGAACCCGTATCACAAAATAAAGATGCAATAGAGAAGGGATGTGAGAAATCCCAAGATGCTCAAAGATACAAGGCACAAGATAGATATCACCTACAAGGCTTGAGGAATCCGAGAGAGATAGAGATGTGAGAGCCAAAAGAGCTGCAAAGAGTGTTTCCAAGAGAGCTTGAGAGCACTGTAGAAAGTTGTAGAGAGCTATACAAGCTTGAGAGAGTGAGGAAGGAGAGAGAATGTCCAATAAAGGAGAAGAGAGTTCAAGATAGAATCCAAGAAGACCAAATAGATTGAAAAGATAGCTTTTAAAGAGAGAATAGGAGGGAAAAGAAGATTATTGAGCCATGACAAGGCATCCCAGGCTATTACCATCGATAAAAGTAGCTGACAAGTGGCAAGGTACTAAAAAATAGTCATTTGAACGTCGAAACATCATGGGACACTAGCATAGTGTGCTAACATCCATGTGGCATTCTAGTGTCTAGACACATCATGCTACAAAACGACGAGAATGAAAAAATCACAAGGTTTGACTCAAAGTTGGTGTGCAAAGGGTAGCTGCTGAAAAGGGGTCTTAAGCATCTTAAGAGGGAAAAAGGATTATGCAAGGGCTAAAATGATCCTACATAAATGCTAAGGGAGTGGAAACTAAAGTGGATACAAGAATGTATGTGAAATTGCAAGGGGTGCAATTTTATGACATTACACTAGGATAAAAAAGTAAAATGTTACCACCTCACCTGGAACAAAAAGAAGCTCTAGGTCACGAGGCCTAGGTATGCCAAGACCCAAAGAGGAAGATTCCAACACCTCCTCTAGTCCACCCAATATTTCTGGTATGAATAACTTCCAAGCCATTTATGCCACATCTACCTTTGAGATTTGTAGGGCAAGAAGAGCTTCCACGAACTGCGAGGAGATATCTGAATCCACACTATATCACTCACCCGACGATAAAAAATCTCAACCCAGAATGAGTTTGACTACACCAATCAATAATAAATTTTCTTCCAACATTATTCACTTCAAGTGAAGCTTCAAGATATTTCCAAGGAAGGCCATCTACCTACGGGTGCTCACCAACCTTATGAGATATCCATACCACCACACAAGACACTTTCAATAGAAATACGTAGAATAGATCTAGATTTCACAACCATTAAAATGCACTACTAGATGATGTTGAAATTATGTAGAGAATCACCCAAATGAGTGTACTAATAGCCATTGATAATCAATTTACCGTGTGATCATCTAGTATATGATAATGACCTTCGGTCCTTTCATGTGTGTAACTTCATCTTGGGTAATTATGCCAATAGAAAGTGTTAACACGTGCTCATATTATTATTAAATGTGGCTGCCTTTCCTTGATTTATCAATAAAATCTTTGAGGTAGATTAGTTAATCATTGGCACCCATCTAATCAAGAGATTTAGATACAAGAATAGTATGAAAAAATTACCACACCTTTGGCCGAGAGGATGAAATGATCACAAAAGTAGAATTCGCTAAGATTTAGAAAGCTTCACTAACAACCATGATAACACCTTTGAGAGGTAGCTCATAATTAAATGTGGCATCATCCACAAACTCCCATGACCAATCTAGATATGAAATGGGCCAATTGTGCACCATTTAACATCCTACGGACATGAAACCTTCCTGAGCTTGCACATGACTGACACATGGCACTAGCAGATGTCGAGATCATAATATAAACTTTTCAAATCCTCCCTCAGGGGCATGTGGCATAGGGCACATGGAATTATCATGTATGCATTAAAGCAACAACACAACAGTACCTCGATAATCAAATGAGTAATGAAAACACTTCTAAGAGGTATTTCTCACGACTAATCCGGTTATAAAATGAACCAATGGCACACCTTTCAGCATCCTTTGAGCTCAAAACAAACCTGAACATACACTCATTTGACATGTGGTACTATCAAACATCAGGATAAAAATATAATCTTTTAGATCCTCCCTAGGGCGAATGAAGTGCAAAGCACGAGACATTAGCGTGTAACATTATACCAACAACAAAACCACCCCAAGAACCAAACAAACAAATTTCCACACCAATGATGTGGAAAGAAATATTATCCAGACATAACCAATTAGCTAGCCAAAGACCCCAGAGATGCCACTCCCTTGACCTTCTTTGTGGATAATTTTTACAAAATCTTTCAAATTAAGAAAATTGGATGAATCAATTTTGGGGAATTTTATCTCCATTTTTCAAGCATGATTTGCTAAGGCATCTCCTACTGAATTAGCTTCCCTGTAGCAATGTGTAATTATTATTGAATCAAAACTCTTAAGAGGCTCCCAAACTGGTCTCAAAATGTAAGAAATGGCCCAATTGTTTGCTTGCCTATTTCTGCAAGCATTAATAATATTTAATGAATCACCCTCAATGTGAATGTTTTTAAGTTGCATACTGTGTGCTAGCTTAACACTTGCTAATAGATCATGAGCCTCTACTACATTATTAGTACCCATAGGTAACTTCAAAGACAATCCTTTTAATAATTCTCATTTTTCATTGTGGATTACACAACCTAATCTTGATATACCTGGATTCCATTTAGATGCTCCATCAAAGTTTAGTTTCACAAAATTTGGAGGTGGAGTGCACTATTTGATTATGCTTGTATCGACTTTATGAATATTAAGATATGCACATTGATTTTGTAAAGAATTATAACCTTTTGTTATATTAAATATTGTTATATAGAATAATAAATCAATACACATATCAATGGATACACTAATATAGATAATAAAGCCATGGAAAATAAATATAAAAAAACATTAAATGTTTAACTCGAAAATAAAATGTAAAAGATAGGGCACTTAGCTCTAAGTGTTAAGTGTGGGGATGATGACTATTATTGATTGAAGATGTAAAATTTAAGATGTCTTGGGATTGTAAATAATATTTTTTTTAGAATTCTACCTTATAACTATAGTGGTAAATCTGCACCATGGAGGATCAAGTTTATGGATGTAGATTTATCTTGACAACTACAAAAATGATATAGCTACTTGTGTACTTCTACTTCCTAATTAATTGTTTTCACCTATGTTTTCTCTCTTATCTAAACTAGTCATATTTAAAGATATCTTTGGATGATTACTATAATTGTTAGAGTTAATATTCTTCTAGATCAATGTTGGAAAGGAATAAATTTATGGCCATATCAATGATAAAAAATAACAAGCTTCAACCATGAAAATTCTCTAGAATGATTATGAAAATCTACATTCTATTTTTTCTCTAATGTAAATGTTCTTGACATGATTTTATGAATTATATGATCAAACAATATTTGATATGTTTGAATATGAATGGATTGCTAAATAAGTGTAATTTAATTCCTTTAAATAATAATACATAACAATAAATCACACAAACATGTATTTAGAGCTCTAGGTGAGAAATGAATGGGCAAGAGTCAACCAAAATTTAAATTTTAAAATTCTAATGATCAAATTTATAGCTACATAATCAATCTAGCACTCACACATGGCTCAATACATTGAAATTCTCTAATTGAAGTGTATAATTTATATATGATGATGAGTACATGAATAGGTGTAACAAATACAAAATTGGGGTAAACATATTATGTGTATATAGATAAGGCAAGGTATAAAAATATACAAATGTGTCTAAGTAGGTGGGGAATGAGCCTAACTTTGCACATGATTATACCATTTATTAATATGTAAATATATTAAGTCATTTTGTCAAAACAAACACCAAACAAATGATAATTTGTATGGGTATAATAATTTCATCATTACAACTATATAATATATTTCTATTTAAAATATTAAAATATTATGAAAGCATTCAAAATTACAATTTAATTAGTAAAAATAATTGTGGAATTTTTACAATAGTTTATTATGTCAAGATGTAGTCTATAACGGAAACAAGGTACATAGTCTCATGCTTTGAAACTGTAGATTAAACCAAAACACAACTAACATATATTTAAAAATTGAAACTATTAAATTTAAAGTATCACCAACATAGTTATATATAAAAATAAAACATATAAATATAAAGTAAATAGTTTTTATTTTTGCTTTGCATTATCAACAATAAAAAATAAATAAATATTATAAAATATATATTTTTTTTTATAAGAGTAAAAATAAGGGTTTGGAAAGGGTCCATAATCTTATAAATCCAAAATCTATAGATAAAATAATAACCACTCTTATGAAACCAAACAACCAAACAACCTTGAGCTAACAACAAATTATTAGCAAACCAATATTGTAATAAAATAAATATAGATTTCATAGATGTAATAAGAGACAAAGAATATATAGTGGTAATGTGATAGACAATAAATACTATACATTATATGATTAGGAAAATAAGAAAAAAAAGAGCGAAGAGGAGTGAAAAAATGCAAGTGATTTAGGAGGGCAAGATGGGTGATATTGAGGTGGAAGCACGACCGAATGGAGAATTTGTAGAGGAATGGTGGGCAGGCAGAAGATAAAATACTCAACAGTGGGTTTACAAAGGTGAAAGGTGGGTGCATAAGTGTCACCTAGGATATAGAAGCAAGGAGCATCGTAACAAGTGGAGTCATGGTCGTAGATCGAACCATGAGTAGAGGGAATGGGCGGGCAAGCCTGCGCTTCCATGGATGCATCCATGTGATTGGCCTCCAAGGTCTGAGGAAGTGACACGAGATTAAAGGAAATTTTCTTGATATACAAGCCTCAACAAGTGGGGTGCTACAAACCAAGGTGAGTGGAGGATGGTTGGCATGGGTAGTTCTAGGAAAATAAGAATTCAAGGGAAGACACTTTTGTCAATTGGCATGATAAAACATCTAGAAGCAAGGAGGGAACAAGAAGGCCATGTTAAGGGAAGGAGAAGGTGATAGAAAAGGGTCATCACATCAATATGCAAACCTAATTGGTAAGTCTCCCATCCTGAATTTTTCAAAACATTTTGTCAATTTGGATAAAGATCGAGTAAAAAACTCAGTAGAAAAATTGAAAGAGAGGAATATTTCTTAAGTTGGGGAGGGTGGTATGATGTAGCGAAAATAGGAAGGTGGTGTGATGAAAAATGGGGAATTAAGGTACAAGTTAGGGCTTTTCCAAATGGATTTTTCTTGGTATAATTCCTCTCCAAGGAGGATAAATGGAAAACCCTTCTCAGAAGATCGCATTACCTAAACAATGTTGGGATGAATTTGATAGATTGGTACCCAGCTTTTGATTCCTGGAAACACATAATCAAGGAGGGACTGAAATGGGTTCACCTTTACAACCTACCCTCGGAGCTCTAGGATGACAAAATTTTGGTTGAAATCAAGAAAATAATAGTCAATCTCATAATAGTAGAGAAAAATAATGAGGATAGGTGCCTAGGCACATATACCAAAATATGCCTAGGAATAGCCCCACACCAAGCTCTTCCATAGGAAATTGAAATCTATATGGAAGGTAGGGTCCGTAATCAAAAATTTGAAAGGGAGGACCAAATGAAATTATGTCCCATCTACAAATCTAAAGATCATGGTAAATTGGATTGCAATGTGAAGATGAGGGTTAATAAAATGAATGGGTATAAATGGGTCTAGGGCAGTACTTGCTCGACAAGTGAGTTCACAATGGGGGATTCCAAGAAATCCAATGAGGGGTTTGAGGACCCAATAGCCAATTTATCTAGAAGGGAGTATCTAGCAGATAATGCAGAGCACCTTGTAGATAGTCTGAGGGGTAGGTTGGTCAAGCTAACATTAGATGAGTTGAGTGGCTTAGGGACAAGCTACGAATAGAAGGGTAGCACCCCCCTAGTCAAGAAGTGGAAGTGACCCTAGAAGAAACATTGATTGAAGAGGAGACCATTGGTGAAAAAGAAATTGGGGATGAGGGGATGGGTATGATGGAAGAGAATAGAGGAGAGAAGGAAAAAGATGTAGGGGAAGGAATGGAAAGCTTAGAGTAAAATACCCTACAAGTAGAGGGGGAAGAGAGTGAGGTGGAAGTGTACTCAGAAGAGGAAGAAATGGGGAAAATGGTGGAGAAAATGATGTTGGAGCAGTCACAGTTGAAAATAAAAAACCAAATATCAAGAGGAATGGTAAAAGGGGGCCAAAATCGAACAAAGCTAAGTTGGAAATTACAGAAATTGTAGTGGTACAAATGAAACTAAGGTCAGGGAAGGATGTGATCCTTTCCCAGGGGAAATGGAGATCATAACATGGAATGTTAGGGGCATAAATTCCCCTAACAGATGGTGCCTGGTCAAGCATCAAATTGACCAATCTAGGGAAGACATATTCTTATTGCAAGAGACCAAATTGAGCAAGGAGGAATGTGACAAGAGACTTGGGTGTTGGAGGAAATGGAAAGAACTGTTTGTTGGTATTGAGGGAGCATCAGGGGGAATTGGTATCATATGGAAGCCGTTAGCAGGCACAAGAGAAGTTGTAGTAGAGAACGAAATTTTGATAATGTTGAGGTATAGATTATTGCAGAGAAACAAGTAATTCTCCATTATAAATGTATAAGGGCCAATATCCACTGCAGACAAGAGGAACCTAAGGTATTATTTTTTTGATGGTATAACCAATTTAAGGGGGGGAAGTGCATCATATCAAGAGAATTCAATGCTACATTTAACAATGAAGAAAAGAGGGGAGGTATAGGCTGAATCATGAATGTTCAGTAGGACTTCCAAGATTTTGTAGAAAATAATAAGTTGTTGGATCTGCAAGCTAAAAATGGGGTATTCACTTGGTCAAACAGAAGGAAAGGTTTCACTAGCATAGTTGAGAGGTTGGGTAAGTTTCTACTCTTTAGGGATTGGGGGGGACAAAAGGATTTATGGGAGGATGATATTCCCCTATACGGGTTCAGATCATTACCCTGTACAGTTATCCATCCAACCCGATGAACCTCCAAAAGGAAATCCATTTCAATTGAGAATATGTGCCTTAGATATGATAGGTTGCCCAACTTAGTATCCACTTGGTGGGATGAAATTAAGATTAGGAATCACTCTCATTTATTCAAGATTAGCAAAAAAATAAAATTTGTTAAAATCAAATTGAAGGAGTGGAACAAAGCACATTTCAAGAACATATTCCAGGAAAAAGAAAGGATAGAGCAAGAATTGACAACACTAAATGAGCACATCATTGAGAAGGGGATGGGGAGTAAATATTGTGAAGTTGAAAAGGCACTAAAAGGGGAGCTTGCTAAGGTCTTGAAAATAGAATAATATTTTTGCAGACAAAAATCTAGAGAAACATGACTAAAAGAAGGTGACAAGAATACCAAATATTTCCACAGAACAACTATGGCAAATAGAAATAGGAACAAAATTACAAAAATAAGAAAGGAGGATGGGACAATAACACAATCCTTGGAAGAAGTAAACATTGAAGCAGTAAGTTTCTTTGAAGAAATTCTAAACAAAAAGGCTCTCGAGCATAAAGAGGTGTGAGACAAGCTTCTCAATTCTATCCCCAACATAATAAGTGAGGAGAAAAATGGGGTTCTTCATCAAAAAATTAGCAAGGAGGAAGTAAGGTTGGAAACTTTTCAAATCAACCCAGACAAGGATCTGGGCCTAGATGGATTCTCGATTGGGTTCTTCTAAAAATTTCGGGATATAGTGGGTAATGATCTATACCTGATTGTCGAAGAATCAAGGAGGAAGATGACAATGTTGGGTTCAATCAACCACACCTTGGCTCTAATTCCCAAGAAGAAGGACCCATAGACTATGAGTGATTTCAGACAAATAGCACTTTGTAACATAGTGCATAAATTCGTCACCAAGATCATAAGCTCGAGGTGGCATTAAAGGCAATCATTTCAGAAGAGCAAAGTGAATTTTCCCATGGGAGATCGATTGTAGAGGGTATCATCATTGCACACGAGACCCTGTACTTGGCTAGGAAGGAAAGAGAGGATTGCATGGTCCTCAAATTGGACATACTAAAATCATATGATTTGGTGGATAGACAATTTCTGATAGAAGTATTGAGGAAATTTTTTTTCAAATAGGATTCGATTAGCTGGGTCAAAAGTTGCATTTCAACATCCAAATTTTCAATCATGGTAAATGGTGCGGCTCATGGATCCTTTTCTTCTTCTAGGGGAATAATATAGGGAGACCCATTGTCCCCTTTTCTATTTATCATCATGGTGAAATCCTTGGATAGAGACATCAATTCCTTGAGACATGCTGGTAAGTGGTTGGGGATTTCGATGGTGAATAGTTTGGACACAACTACGCATCAACAATTTATTGATGATAGAATCCTTTTTGGTGCAGCTAGTAGATTGGAGGCTAGAACCATCAAGAATTATCTAGATGAGTACTACTTGGCATCTGGGAAAAGCATTAATTGGAGAAATTTGTAGGTTTTTTTCCTCAACACTCATCCAAGCCTTCAACAAGATTTGGCAAAGATTATGGGCTTGAGGGTGGCAAATATTCCTAGCCATATCTTGGGAACGCCATTATTTGTTGGGACTAATAAGAAAAAGCTATTGGGAAAACTTAGTAAACAAATACAAGAATAAATTAGGGACCTGGAAAGGGAAATGGCTATCTTCTGCGGGTAGGCTCTTAATGGTTAAGGTAGTCCTATCGGCCATCCCAATGTATTCAATGGCATGTTTGAAAAACCCTAAAGCAATTGAATATTGCCTCAATCAAATATTCAAGAAGTTTTTTGAAGTGGGTCTGGGGAGTAACAAAAATGTTCATTAGTAGCATGGGAGAAGGTCTGCTCCCCCAAGGAGGCTGGAGGGTAGGCATCAAGCAGCTAACACTAATGAACCTAGCCATGGGGGCTAAACTTGTTTGGGGTATGTATGCAAAAGGGGAGAAAAAATGGGTCAAGGTTCTCAAAAGGAAATACTTGGATTTGGATTTCCTAATGCACATCCTAACAACTATGGACCCCCTCAGGGGATCAACAATATGGAACTACATCTTGGAATGTAGAGACATTGTATCCAAGCATGTATCTTGGGAGGTAAGAAATGGTCAAAATGCATCTTTTTGGGGGGACTCTTGGGGTGGAGAGAAGCCAATTGTGGATTACCCCAATTTGGAAGACATCAAAGAAGAGACAACCAGAAGGTGGGGTACTAAGGTTTGCAACAATGGGAAAATAACCTAGAAAAATGGGGTGTGACAGTGGGAATGGCATTCCATTCAAGATATTAATGCCCCTCAAGCACCAAAAGTGGCACTAGCAGAAATTTTGAAAAACAAAATCTTTGCCTCGTCCAACCAGGAGGATTCCATCAGGTGTTGTGGTTTTAGTACCAGGACATACAAAGTGAAGTTGGGGTACATGGTTAAGGAAATTGTGATGGATAGGTAGAATTGGCCATGTAAGCTTATCTAGGCAAAAAAGATACCTCCCAAAAGCAAGAATATTTTCTTGGTTGACAATGCAAAATTGAATTCTAACTGAAGACAAAATAGCTACAATTGGGATCTAGGGTCCTGGAAGGTGTGTGATCTACAAATGCAACAATGAATAAACATATCACATTCTTTTGACTTGTCCTTACATGAATAGTTGCTAGAAATTTTTCATGGCCAAATTAAATATTCAATGTTTGATCGCAATGGACATAGTGAATTGGTTTAATATGTGGCCACTACCATTCAATAAATTAGTGTTTGAAAGTATCTAGGATGTCACTCCATCATTCATCATATGGGAAATATGGAAATAACGCAAAAGAATAAATTTTCAAGGCAAAGAGATGGGGTATGAAAGGCTTCGTGTCGAAATTGAGGGGGTGATCATAGAACTAGTAACTGAAGCAGCTCAGGGAAAAGCAAGCAAGAAAATAATTTTCACGAATTGGGATGACAAGGTATTAAAATCCTTTATGGGGTTGAAAACTCCCATTTTGTGTGGGCCTGGTGGGAACGGTCAAAATTCAAAAAGAGGTTGGAGGTTAAATGGATGACTCCAGAGGATAGGTGGATTAAAATAAACTTAAATGGGGCCTCCAAAGGAAACCCTAGGCCAAGTGGAGTCAAGTGTGTTACACGTGATAAGGGCTGATGCAAGAAGTTGGATCCACAAAAAGCTCAAAAGTGGAATTGTTTTTGCTATTTTTTAAAAATTTGTCACACTTGGACTAAAAATTTGAAGCACTTACACAATGAATCTTAAAAAAGGTCAAAAATATGAAATTTGGTATTTTGAATCTAATTTCCAAATATGTAATTTATTCAAATACCCAGATGATAGAAATTAAATTTTGATAGGCATGTATAAAAACCACTTTTTAAAAGTCATTTTTTAAACCATACCATGCACGTGTACGAAAACCACTTTTTGACCTCAATAAAAGTACCTTTCTAATTCCTTTTGGGAAAAGATACGTAACAACATGAAGATTGGTGAGGATATTTTTTTTATATTGAATTTTTATTGGCCCTAATTGTTGTTTTAAAAATTTGTGTATGAACAACATAATTGGACCTAAACTAGACATTTTTTGATTTTTTTCATTATGTAGAGAATTGTCTGAAGATTGATGTCATATATTTTTTTTGTAAAAAAATTATTAAAAAAAGGTCGTCTGATATTTCAAGTTTATGGACAAGTTTGCTTAGAAATTAATTAAAAAATAAAAAACATAATCCAATCCTAACAAAAATTATATATTTGGAAACTAGACATCGTGTTCTATAATGGGTTTTAATTTCATAGATTAATTTTTAAAAAAAGTCCATTAGCTATATTGTCAAAGTTGGACATTTCTCTTGAACCTGCCTTAGTTTTTTAGTTGCAGGTCAAAGCCTAAGGATCAGGTTGCCAAGCCTTTCCTGAGCCTAAAATCGAGGTAGCATGTGGTTTGGGAATTCAAAATTTTAAAAACACATACACGTTCTTTATTTTCTTGTTCATTTAAAAAAGTAAATACCTTTTAGAAGCGCATACGCATTATAAAATGTGTATGTGTTATAACATGTACACTTTACAAAACCTGTACGTGTTATAAAATGTGTACATGTTACAAAATGTGTATGCGTTATAAAGCACATACACATTACAAAACATGTATGCATTATAAAATGCACACACATTACAAAATCCATATGCATTATAAAACACATACGTGTTATAACGCATACACATTTTATAACACATATGTGTTTCTAAAAAATATTCAATTTTTTAAATAAATGACTTGTACATGGTTTTTAGTGCATACCCGAAGCATAATGCATACACTTTTTTTAGGCTCGAGTACCCAAAGCATAACATAGGCATTTTTTTAATAACATGTATGCACTTCTTGCGAGAATTTTTTTTGGCCGAAACTTCCCCTCTTTATGGACCCAACTTCTTTCTTTTACCCATAAACATGGTTTAACTCTTGCTGACAAATTAATCTACCTACGTGAATGCACCAATAACATAGTAGAGTTTAGAGAAACACTGATTGGATTGCAATTGGATTTGGAGATAAGTGATAAATGCATACACCTAGAAGGGGACTCCCTCATCACAATAAATGCCATCTGACTCAATAGCACACCAAAATGGAAGCTCAATCATTGGCTCCAAACCATCAAAGATTTATCAATAAAATTTGAAGCATTCCAAGTTAGCCACATATACAAGGAAGGGAATGATGTGGTTGAAAGGCTGGCCAAGGCGGCAGTGGAAAGGGCTCAATATTAAGAGGGCTACCAAGTTGGCATCATCTGCAGTTGAAGAGGCAAGGCTTTTAAATAGAAGGAAGATGATAGGCATGAAGGCAATGACTTTTGGCAGATGGTTAATGCTCCCCTTGAGATTCGTGACATGGACTAATCGCCTCCCTTGGATCCGTTAACTCTGGAAGTTGTATTGGGCATTAACAGGTCGGTCTTTTGGTGCAATGACAATTGTGGGCCAACAATTGGTATCAGAGCCAAAGGTGTCGGATTCAAATCCCTTTGGGTAATGCTAAGGGGGAGTTTGTTGGTAGATGATCAGCACTCCCCTCGGAATTTGTGACATGGACTGAACACCTCATGTGGATCTGTTAACTCTGGCAGTTGTATCGAGCATTAACAGGTCAATCTTTTGGTGGAACGACAATTGTGGGCCAACAATTACAACTTATACTTCAGGTATGAATGAAAGATTTTTGACATTGGAAAAGACGAGTTGCTAAATTTGGTGATTATATCTTGGCATGGATGTTTATGGATGAGTGGTGGTGGATGTGGCCAAATCTTTACTAGCATCTTGTGGATCTATTGGTAAGTGTTGGACGATACACTACCCGAGGAAACCATCATAACGATGTAGGGTTAGTTTATTGAAATAGGTGTGGGTGGCAGTGGTGTAATCAAAGTTGGTTGGCTCCTAAAATTTCTCTCAACTGAGTGTAATGGATATGCCATTCTTCTTGAATATCACCAAGTAGCAGCAAGCATTTCATCAAGAAATCGCTAATAAACACCTGAAGGGAATTGTGGTGTTGTCGCATCCACTAGTGCTTCAGGCTATCAAAAGTATTTTGGGACAAGAATTCCTATTGTCTCATCAGAGTTTAGGGTTAATGCCAACATCATAGCCATGATCTTGGCGATGCTGCT
Source organism: Sequoiadendron giganteum (assembly GCA_007115665.2). Lineage (NCBI taxonomy): Eukaryota > Viridiplantae > Streptophyta > Pinopsida > Cupressales > Cupressaceae > Sequoiadendron > Sequoiadendron giganteum. The sequence continues at coordinate 124,244,679 of CM021109.1, read as the reverse complement.
CTACATGGGAGTCTCCAAATCCAAAAGTAAGAATATTTTCTAGATGGTGTTTAAACACTCGATGTTGGGTGAAATTGCTGAAGCCCTGGACAATGTGGATGACAACCTGCTCATTCACATGCCACAAAATTACATGTCACTAGGAAATGGGGTAGAGGTGCGGAAATTTCTAGTGGTGTGTACACTAAAGTTGACCGAGCTCGAGAAGCACTGGGGAGAAATTGAGTGAAGTATCACTTTCCCGATGCATGCGACAGACATTGCCAAGAACTGAGATGAAGGGTGGGTGTAGGAATATGTGAAGGCAGAAGGGATGAAGGGGAAGGTGTGGGCAATGAACGACGAGGACTAGGAGTTGTGAATTGGTGAAAAGTGGATAGAAGATGACTTTCAAGACATGGAAGAAATTTCCAACCACCTTGCTCATCAGGTGTGCAGTATGAACTGCCCTATGGTATTGAATGCGTTTGAGGCTAGGAAAATGCTTATGGCCAGCAATGGTGATGAATAAAACCCTTGGTAGCTAGTGAAGTCTCTTCTTTTGGTTCTTTTTTGTAATCAAAACATACATAAGGGGTCTACTATTATGTGCTTGTAGTCAGTCTGTGGCCGATCTAGGATGTAATGGACGATTTGCAAATGTAACCTTTTTGGATGGTAATTATGGGCGGGGGTTTATTTTCTTGTTGGTTTTTATTTTTTTTATGAGGAAGGATATCTTGTTCATAATATTTTTCCTTTTTATAAGTTAGTTCTTCATTTGAGACTTCAATCTCATCCTCAACTAAAAAAGATATTTCTAACCATCCCTTTTCCTTCTTTTCATTTGATTCCTTGCAATAGTACTAGTTAAATTTTATTTAGTAGAAAAGTTGTAATTTATTTTTTAAATATAAATAAGCTAAAAATAAACTTATATTAATGTCTATAAATATAAATATTAAAAAATAACATATAAATATATAATATTTATTATCTTTTCAAAAGTTAAAACATAACAAAAAAAATATTATTTTCAGGGGTAAACGCTTTTGATCCAGGTCACAAATGAGAGACCTCATCCCCAGTTTAAACATTCAACAATTACACCCCTGTGAGGTTTGAACCTTGATGGCAAGAGCAACACAAAAACTTAACCATCATACTATGCCACTATTGGCAAAACATAACAAAATAAATTACCCAAACAATAAATAATATTTAAAAAATAAATTAAAAAAATCAAATTCAAATTTAAAAAAATAGACAATACACATAAAATTAAATAATTTTTAACTAAAAAAATAGGTGTCTACATATGTATATAGTAAATAAAATAGTGTTAAAATAAAATAAAAATTCTTAAATAATTAAAATGACTATATTTCTTATTTTTAAATATATTAATCTTAAAATTATATAAATAAAACTTCAATCTCAAATAAAAAAATATCCATAATTTAGAAAAGTTAATCAAATTTTTGTTTTATATTAATTAAAAAACATAAACAATTAATATAACCACTTTTTTTAAAAATAGCAATAATCTACATACCATGTGTCCAAATCTAATTCATAATATTAAAAATACTTTAAAATAGTAAAAAAATATGATAGTCAATAAACTCGTTAGGAGGTTTATATGATACAAATTGACTTACACCAAGTATTATGAAGTGACCCACTATTCAACTAATTTAATGACTTCATTCTACTCTCCACTTTTGAGTTGACTTTAGAGTGGCTTGAAAATGTCTCTCCTTTCATTTCATAAAGCAATGGGATTTAAGTGATCATTATAATACTCAATTTGTTTGAAAACATTACTAGTTTAGATAGGCCAACTTCCTCCTCGAGTTAATCCACACCATTCAAAAATTGACTAGCTAATTATCTAGATGATGAAAATGTCCAAAGTATTTTTTCCAATTGCAACAATCTTGGAGTGCAAGGAATTTTATCTATCAAATATATAAACATAGGATATGGTTAAAGTTGGGTTTTGTTAATTTTTACCCTTTAGAAATATAGATGAGGATTTTTTAAAATCTTTTAATTTTATGGATTTGCAGTTTAGAATTAGAATTTGATAAATCATAATTTATATTTAGTTATCTTTTAAAATTATAAATTAGAAGAGAAAAGGTGGTTGATAAAAAAATAATTAGAGAATAAGGTTAGATGGTATAGTTTTTTTAACAATTTATGTGGATCTATTGCTTTGTTCTATATTGTATTAGCTTAAAAGGAGGAATTTGAAAGTTTAATCATATCTCTATTTTTCTATTGTATTGATGTGGCTTAATTTGTCTTCTGGGTTCATCTCTAGTTGATTGTGAGAAGCAAGTAGACTTTTCAAGTTCAAAAGAAAATGAAGGTCTTAGATAAGAAGTTTTAATTAGAAAATTGTATTTTTCAAATCTTGCATAATTTCAATGAAGAGGAATCATCAAGCTAGGAACAATAATAAATGTAAAGAGAGAAATTGTCCTTGCAATATGTTAACTAGTAGTCTTTTCTTTGGATTTGTTTGAAATCTTTCTTTGTTTTATTGTATTTTAGGTTTGGTGATGATTTGTTGTTCATTTGTTGTTAGTTGAATATTGTTTGGTTGCCTCAAACTTTTTTTCATGTCATTTAAGGACCTAACCCATTGTGATAAAATTTTCTCATTATTTATTTTAGTATATAACTTCACTCAAATTGAAAACTCACTTTCCATAACAAGGTATATCCCAAGACCAAAGCTAGCATACAATAGATCCAATAATAAGAGGTTACCCTCTGAGAGTTATTAAATAGCCTCACTAATAACCTAAGAGGAGTTGGATTACAAATTCAAGGTAGAATTATAACAAAGGCCTACTATTTACAAACCAAAGACTATTTAAATTCAACATCTCCAATAAATTTTAGGCATCATCCTCACATCTAGAGCGAAGTGCCCTATCTTTCACATTTGCTTTGCAAATTAAGCTTTTAAAGTTCTAATTTTTTAGATTTATTTTTTGTGGCTCTATTATCTATATTAGTCTATACATTAATTATTTGTGTTAATTGATTTTTTTGGATAACATTATTTAATACAACAAGAGGTTATTTTCCTTTACATTTTCACTGAACCGAACATGAATCAAGCATTAACAACCTATTATAAATAGTGACTTTTTTAGTGGCTAATAGTTGAAATTTGGGAATCCAAAATTAGCTAATGGTTTGAGTTATAATGTGACTTGAATCACCACATTTTTACAAAAAATTATTATAGTCTTATTTAAATCATCAAAAAATTTACTTTATTAAAATATTTAACTAAAAATTTCACCACAATATTTGATACATGATTAGATCATATTTACCTCAATTTTATAAATTATAGTAGAAATATATATTAATTCACCAATAGTATAGCATAATTATTAGTTGCTTTAGGACCATATTTCTAATCTTTAGTTTCCACCATTGATTTATAATATAATCTAATGGCCCTTGTTGATTACACAGGGTAAAATGTACCCACAATCTATAATCCTCACAGGGCCCACAATTTTTGGTCTCATGAGCATTATATATTATGGGTACATTTTACCTCGCAGAGTACAATGAGGGTCATTAGATCAATGATCTAAAATAAATTTCGAGCCCCATGAGAATTATAGATTGTGGGCATATTTTACCTTGTAGAATACAATGAGGACCATTATATTATATTTTAAAACAATGATGACAAGTAAATATTATAGTCTACCACCCATCAATAATTTCCACCCTTAAGCCCCTAATTTTCTATGAGAATTATTTTTAGATTGGATGGATTCACCATCATAATTAATACATTTTTCTATTATTTTCAAGATTTTCCAAAAAATTCTATAAAATTTTAGCGATGTAAAAAAATCGCTAATAAAATTAATATTTTTTTGAAAAAAAAGGAAAGATTCGCTAATAAAAATTAATATTTTTTCATAAAAAAATGAAAGATTTGCTAGGATTTATATCTTTTTTAGGGGGGTTTCTTAAAGCTATCACTGATTATAAATGACTTGTGAAACTACAAGAGACTAGAAGGCACTATGGAGTAAGTTATCACACAAAGAAATTTCTAGATGTATAGTTGGTCTTAGTACTAATCATAATGAGGCATTTTTTTATTCATTACATGTGATCTTGCTTATGGAATTATTTTTGGACCTTTAATTAATTCATCTTGTAGGTTTCCATTACGTTATTAAGGATCATTTATTACTATAGATAACATTTATGATATTACTTTTCATTATACATTTTACATCCACACATTAAAAACTCAAAATATATGCACATTTATAATCTAAACCAAATTAAAACATCATCCAAATATAAAATCATAGCATAAATTTCTCATGACATAAATGACAAGTGTTCAATACATATAATTCTCAAACAATATATACTTGAACCAAAATAATAAAGATATTTATGCATCATGGGGCCTAACATATCTCTCCCTTAACTCACTCCAATGGCTATCATGAGTCATATAGTGTTCCCTCAATTGAGAGTTATCTTAAGAACAATTTCCATACCTTGCAACTAATTAACCTCCTCACAAAGACTATATAACTCTACCTACTAATAGCAAATGGTGATCCAAGAATAAGTGAGCTCCTAGGTCAAATAAGTCATAAATACATCACTAGTGTGCAAATACATACTTATTTGGGCCTTTACAGATACTGTTAGGAAATAATGCATCATACCCATATTCTTAATCCATTTCCTACATAACCCCAAGAGAGAAAAGCATGCATGCAAGTAGCCATAACAAATAGATCAAATAGATAAGACACAAGATAATACAAGATATACCCTAGGAAAACCCCTAAGAGGGAAAAACCCAGCCTCCAAAAGAATCCATACTCCATCTATTATTCAACAATAAAGCAATAAAAGAGTTACAACGAATACTTCTGAAGTACCAAGCCTCTCCAATGCATCCTCATGTTTCCAAGCATAAATCCACACATCCCATGCCATACTTCACATATGCACTCCTTAGAAAGACTCAATAATGATAGCCCACTCATCCGACTAACCTGAACCACTAAACATGTGCTTTCTTTTATAAATTCAATCTCACACAAATACAACCAAGTGGTAAGATAAAACCATGTGAACACAAAACCATTGACCCCTCATTTAATATTGGGTACTAAGTTTTCACTTTATTAAATTTTCCCTAATATTAAATTATTATCACATGCCTCTCACACATTAAATAATAATACAATGTTATAATACAACACACAAGTGGTCCCCAAATAATTACCTAGTGTGATTAACCACACCTCCTAGGTGCATCATAACTAAATAATCATTTAATTACATTATAATATAACATTTTATGCAATGGTGTACAAAACCATAGCCCAACATTCTCCCACTTTTTGTATGCATTGCATAAGGGATCAATCAATGAAATACATAATCATAGCCATACATGAAGCCACATGAATCTCCAACATGCTCTCATGCTCCATCAAGATACTTGCAATAAGAACAAAGTGACCACCATTTCAAGAAAGAACTCCTCTCATCCTCCAACATGTCACCTATGGAAGAAAATGAACATGCCAAGGTGAAGATGCGCCAATCCAAGAACACAAGCATCAAATCCAATTGATAACAAAGGCTCCAAATATTTTTTTGTCATAAGGTGAAAAAACCACATGATCAGAAATAACACCCACAACACATGCTAATACATCCAACTATCCATATCTCCTAGGTATCAACAACATCAGTAAACTCATGCCAACAACATATGCAACCCATAAACTACAATCACAAGCTCCATGTATTAAACCTGTCAATGAAGAACATACATATCTAAGAGCTTCCACAACATGGGTAATGTCAAAGCATATCGATTCTACCAATCAACACTAAACCAAGGTGTGATAAATGATAAAAATGAATTACCAAGGACAAATATAATGATCAACACATGCAACACCAACAAATGCATAATCTATCACAACATGTCACCACCATCCTCCCAAATCATATGAACATGAACCTCCAAGAAGGAACCAAAGAATGAAGAGAGAAAACCTAAAAACCATAGCATTTCCTTCTACCAACACCTCAAAAGTGAAATGTTGTGCCAAGTATGATCTCCTAACAACCCCAAATGAGAAGCATCAACAACACCCAAACAAAATTCAATATCTTAGATCAAAAAACCATATAAATCATGTAAATGCCAACATGTATGTAAGCCTCTCTAATCAAGAAGCTCAAACTAAAATTAACAATTCCCAAATCTAGAAATCATCCCAATAACCATCTCCTAAAATCCTCATCAATGAATGATAACATAAACTCAAATACACAAGGAGATAACCATGCCAAACATCCCTCAAAATAAATTATCTAGAACTATCCATAGCTCAAGATCCATATCTATGAAAGATAAATAAATATAAACTCATGCTGAAAAATACTCAAATGAGTCTCCAAAATCAATCACCATGAATTAACTCATTCCCATGAGAAATCAAAGCATGAAACATAACACATCTGAAAGAAATAATGGGAAAATACCTCTCAAATGATAAATTTTCAAGTAGACCAATAGTGGGGAATGAGAATGCTCCTCTAGGATAACCAAGTCATCTTGACTCACTCCAAGAATAATCTCCTCTACATGCCCATCATGAACTCGTGACCATATATAGGTGAAGGCTCCTCGATCTTCCTACTGAAACCATCAAAGAGTAATCATCTCAAGCAAATGTCTCTAAATCACAAGAGAATTCTAGCCTCACCTACATCTCCAAGTATCCATGAGCACCTCCAACCAATCAATCCATTCCAAGCTCCAAATATAACACAAAATAATCATGAAGCTCCCAAATAGATGACCAATGTACTCAATACCAAGAGAACCACCAAGATCAATGTCAAAGCTCCAACCACAAAATTAGGAACCTATCATGACATCATGATCTAACCATCTCCTCCTAGGAGATCACATGCACCAATGCATGCATAGTGGTCTCAAGAGAACCCATAACATGCCAAAACTCTAAGCTAGCATCAAGAGTAAACCATGACACAATACCAATCAAAATCTAAACCAAGAATCCACATCTTCAATCACATGAAGATAGCCATCTCCTCCATGAATATCATCTAGGTCCACACACACTCAACTAAAGCCCCAAAAACTCTAGAGAATAAGTGAAACCAAGATCTCCAAGGCAAGAAGATAGAACCACCATCAAACCATCGAGAACCAATCCTACACTACCAAATCATCATTGTCAAAAGATCCCACTAAAAGTGTATAACCAATGAATTTACCAAGCTATCATGACATTGTGATAAAACCACATGCTACAAGTCCCATCAACTAAATAATTAGGTACTCTAATAATCTATCCTATCATCCCAAGGCAACATACCAATTCACAAATTACCACAACTATGGCCAACTAATAAAATCTACATCAACACTGAACCAATCTCATGGATATAGGTACTCCACATCTGAGTCATCCCACTGCAAATGAATAGGTGGCAACCCCACACACTTGCATAACTTGTTATCAAAATAATGAATCATGCAAACTCATCATCACATTAGTAACCTACAAACTAAGAAATCAAAGAAGATAATCCTATAGAAATAAAGACTCAAACACCAAAACAACCATAGGTCTAGCCAAACATTTCCAAAAATGAGACCATATTCAAGGAACCATACATGCACCTAGGAGATAATAACAACTTCCTAACACCAAACCATAACACCACCAAAAAACCACATACATGAAAATGTCATGTCAATTCTCAAATGTACTTTCATATCCATGACACCATAATCATAGCCAATGTTGTACCTACACTCAACTATCACCCACATGAGACTCCAAGTCTCCACTCGTGTCAAACCATGTCCTCAAAATCGAAGACAAACTATGTACCTGCCATCATCAAAGTTGATGAAAAGGGAGGCTCTCCCTTTCAAACCTGATCATAAAAACTCACAAAACATAACATGCAAAGGCTAAAAATACGTAATATGAACAAAAATAGGAAGATGAAATCTGAAACTTTTATTATCTTCAAACATGTAAGAGATTACAAATATTTGAAGCTCATGGGCTCCTCTACAATCTCACATGCAACACCTACAAAAAGCTTGTCTTCCACAATTTGGTGCAATCCCAGCAACATTTCAGTATGCTAAACATCACTTCTCCAAGCCCCCTTCTCCCAATGCAAAATCATGAATAAATAGAGAATAAGGAAGGAGAAAACAAACCATGGTTTTCCAAAACCATCAAAAAAACCTCCTTGAAGAAATTATGCCCTCCCTTGGAATTCTTGAAAATATGACATGAGACATGTGGCAACATGCACACCAACCTCTCTTGGGCACCTAGACTTTTCACCAATCAAGTTTGGGAATTTATGACATCTTACACCTCTTACATATTCTTTATAGCCTATCATAACGGTGGTTGCATGTAAAGGCATGTAAGAAATATGCAATATTCCTTTGGCAGCCCACTTTATGACAAAATATGACACATGTGTACACATTTATGACCTCTTTTGATCTCCTCCAAAGGTGGGATACCCAAGGACTTATCCCTTTACAAATTACAATTACCGAGTTATAAAAGGGTAATTTCCCATCAAATTTACATTACATTTTCACTCTGTGGGAATTTACAATGTTGCAAATGAAAAAAAATATTATTTTCTAACACCTAAGCCCTTATTAAAATCAAAATATTCAAATTAAATATTTTTAGTGACACAAGATTGCCAGTACACCATGGATGCTCTTGCATCAGACACCCAAGGTAGAAGAAAATTGACCTTGTCACTTCTCAAGGGGGTAACCAAGACATTCAACTTCAGCTTATGAAAACCAAGATGAGTCCTCAATAGGCCTCCCAAGCCACTTGACCAAGTACTCAAAGTATTTCATGTGTCGTGTACTCCTACTCACCCTACTGTCCAAAATTGGCTCTATTTTCCCCTCTTCTGAAGTAGGTGCTAGTATATGAATTGTTTCACCTATGGTAACTTCATCACTTTCAGCTTCAAGAAAAAAAATTAGATCAAAAATATTAAATATAGGGGTATGTACAGGATCATGATGGGCCAAAAAGTGGCAATATGATGGGTATGTGACTGACAACTTTTTTTTTACCCAAAATTGCTGAAACGAAAAAAGTTTTTAAAGGAGATTCTCATCTTTCCACCAATATAAATTATGCTTTACTTTGAATTTAATAAATAATTATTATTCATTTTCTATTGAATTATGACTAAAGTCCTGATTGATAGGCTGATTGAAAAGCATCTATAGCTTTCAAACAATATTACATTTTTTGAGTCTGAAACACGCGTCACATTCTATGCTTCACATAATATAAGATTAAAAAGAAAAAAATGAATTTCATGAAGTTTTGACCAAGTTAAGGTGGCCAGACATACAAGTCTTTCTATTTTTAAAAATTTGTAATAAAAAAATTATAATTCATTATTTACTTGAAAAAAAATTACAAAAAATATTCATCACATCGAGACATGATTCATCTACTTATATCTAAAATATTATAAAAAAATATTATCATTTTAATGTGGTTAGGGTGGTCAAACGGACACCTACTTATTTTTTCCCTGAAATTTAAGTACTGCTGTATTGAAATTTCAAATTTTCACCAAATAGATTTTATTTTTTTATAAATAAACCTAGTAGTTTAGAAACTACACTCAATTTACTACAAATTCTATTCTTACAATTTTTTGAAATAATATAGATAACTTATTCAAATTTTAATGTCAATCTGCCTAACTCTGATTTTTTTGAATTTTTTGCCACTTAAGGGTTTGTTTTTTCCATGATGATCCTGCACATACCCATAGGTGAAATATTAATTCCACTAGGAAACTCTACTTCATATGCATTACCTAAATCATGCCTACTCACAATTCGGCAAGGCCCAAACTTCTTCATTTTTAGCTTGTTATAGGTACCAACTAGAAATATTTATTTTCTCAAGTGTACCATTACCTCATCACCAACCTGAAACTCCTTATGTCTCCTCTTCAAATCAGCCTTGGACTTGTACTGAAAGTTCATTTTGTTGGTGTGATTTTGTACCTACTCGTGTATGCTCTTCATATGTTCAACAAAGTCCTCTGCTTCTGCACTCTTCTTATCAACATTATCCATCTTTTTCAGATCTAAAACAACTATTGGTATGCTTCTATAACAATTTGGAATGGAGATTTACCTATAATTCTATTCACTGATTTGTTATATGAAATTTTTTCTTGAGGTAGAATCAAATCTCACCCTTTTTTATTATCTCCAACCTAGGCATCTCAACAAATTACCCAAGCTTTTTTTACCACCTCTATTTGACCATATATTTATGGATGGTAGGCTGAAAAAAACTTCAAAATCACTCTTCATCTTCTTCCATAAGGTCCTGCAAAAGTGCCCCACAAATTTTGTATCTCTATCTGAAACAATGCTCTTCGAAAGACCATGTAATCTCACTATTTCCTTGAAAAACAATTCTGCAATGTTCATGGCATCATTAGTCTTCTTACATGGAATAAAATGAGCCAATTTGGAAATTCTATCTACTACAACAAATATTGAATCATGTCCCCTTTGTGTCCTTGGAAAACCCAAAACAAAATCCATACTAATCTCCTCCCATGGTCTCTCAGGCATTAGTAATGGCTAATATAAACCAGTGTTCTGACTAGTTCCTTTTGCTACCTGACAAATCCTACAACCTTGCACAAATTTTCTTATATCTTGCTGCAACTGAGGCTAATAATATTTCTCTCCAACAAGTGCTATTGTTTTATCAAAACCGAAATGTCCTGCAAGTCCTCCACTATGCTTTTCCTTAATCAAATTTACTCGCATTGAACTTCTAGGAATACACAACTTGTTACCTTTGAACAACATACTATCTTGGATTAAATAATCCAACCACATGGTCCTATCACTAGAAATAGGCTCTTTGCAATCCTTCCAAGCCTCTCCAAAATTTGGATCCTCCTCATACAACTCCTTCAACTCATTGAATCCAACAACTTCAACCTACATTTCCATCAACAAACCATGTCTTCTGCTCAAATCATCTACAAACCTGTAAGACTTCCCATTCCTATGTTTCAAAACAAAAGTATAACTTTGCAAGAAATATACCCATTTCATATGCCTTTGATTTAGCTCACCTTGACTACTCAAATACTAAAGTGCTTGAAGATCACTAAATAAAAAAAATTCCTTAGGCAAAAGATAGTGTCTCCACTTTTTCAATGCTTGTACAATGGCATAAAATTCCTGATCATACACTAAATATTTCTTTTTGCATCATTTAAATTCTCACTAAAGTAAGCAATGGTTTTACCTTCTTGACTTAGAACATCTCCAATAGCATTGCCACTTGCATCACAATCAACTTGTAATACCTTGTTGAAATCGAGAAGTGCTAAAACAGGTTGCTCGATCACTTTTTCCTTCAACAAATCAAAACTTATTATTGCTCCTATAGTCCATCTAAAATCTCTCTTATCTCCTCTCATGGTCTCAGTTAGTGGTGCACAAATACTACTGAAACCTATAATAAACTTTCTATAAAAACTTTCCAAACCATGAAATGATCTCACCTCGGTGGCACTTCTAGGTGTAGGCCATTCTAAAATAGCTTCCACCTTTTATGGGTCCATCTTGAGACCTTCTCCTGAAAAAGTGAAACCCAAGTATACCAACTCTCTCTTAATAAAGCTGCACTTTTTTCAAGTTAATGAGAAACTTTTCTTCATTCAACTTTTCAAAAGCAAATATGATATGCATCAAATTCTCCTCTAGTGTCTTACTAAATATCAATACATCATCTAGATAGGCAATAACAAATCTGCCCAAAAAATCTTTCAGTACTTCATTCATCAACCTCATAAAGGTACTAGGAGCATTGGTTAGTCCAAAAGGCATGACCAACCATTCATATAAACCTTCCTTGATCTTGAAAGTTGTTTTCCACTGATCACCTTCTCAGATTCGTATTTGATGGTAACCACTCTTCAAGTCAATGTTAGTGAAGTATTTTGCTCCACTCAAATAGTCCATGATATCATCCATTCTAGGAAATGGAAATCTGTATTTGATGGTGATCTTATTGATAGCCCTTGAATCCATGCACATGCTCCATTCTCCTCCTTTCTTTGGTGCCAAAACAGTGGGCACTGCACATGGACTTAGACTCTCTCGAATCAAGCCTTTCCACAACAATTCTTGAACTTGCTTGTTCAACTCATCACTCTCGATTGGAGACATTCTATGGGCTGCTTTATTCAAAAAAATTTCTCCTAGTATTAGATCAATTTGGTGACTTATCTTCCTCATGGTTGGCAGCCCCTCAGGTGCATTGTCAGAAACAATCCCTTGAAATTCTTGCAACAAATCTGCAATCTCCACTAGAACATCTTCCACATTTTCAAAGTTAGACTTAGGAATCAAAGCAAAACAAAAAAAATCATGTTTTATTCCATCTAGGAATTTCCTTGCATCAACCAAACAAACCCTTGCATTACCAAAAGCATGAACCAAATCTTCTTTAAAAGGTTTCAATTTATGTTTCACTCCATCCTTAACTATGGTATATGTATTAGCACAACCATCATACATTGCCTTCCTATCATACTACCAAGGCCTTCCTAAAAAAATATGGCATGCATCCATAGGAATTATATCACATAATATCTCATCAAAATAACCTCCTATTTTAAAATTTACCAAACATTTCTCGCTGATCAAAAGCTTTTGATTATCTTGTACCCACGATATGTGGTATGGTTTTGGGTGCTTTCTCCTCTCTAGCTTCAATTTTCTCACCATTTCTTCGGATACCAAGTTATCTGTGCTTCCACTATCTATTATGAAATTACAATATTTCCCTTCGCATTTGCATCTTGTCTTGAATATTCTCTTTCTTTGAATTGGTTCACCTTCTTCGTTCAACAATGCTCTTCTTGTCATCGAGACTTCACCTCCTTCCACTTCTTCAGAATGTGATGAGCATGCATCCTCCTCATTGATGTTTGTTGTTGTATTTGGATTTTCAGGTCTTCTATTGGTTATTTCTTGATTGTGAGGGTAGTCATAAGCTCTATTCCTCTCTTCACCACATCAAAAACAGGTTTTGTGAAAGCCACCTCATCTGAATCCTCTACCGGATCTTCCTCTACCTCTTGGATTTTGATCTTTAGGAAGGTAATAATTTTCTGATTTCTGATTTTTGTTGCTGCCTTGGTCTTCAAAAATATCTGTTTTTTTATCATTTCCATCATAACTTCTTCCTCCAGTTCTTCCACCATGACCTCTTCCTCTTTGTTTTGTTTCAAATTTTATATTTAGTCTTTCTTCAACTTTCAATGAAAATTGATAAGCATCTTCAATAGTGGCCATTCTCACCAATGCCAACTCTTCTTGAATGCTAGGTTTCGGCCCATTAATGCAATGAGCTACCTTCTCCTTATTTTCTTCAGAATATCCCATTCGAATCAGGACCTTGTGAAATTATTTTGTGTATTCTTTCACCATGTCTCAAGCTTTGCATATTTTTTAGTAACTCTAACTCATAAACTACTGGGATAAATTTTCTCTTTATTTTTTCTACCATCCTATCCCACTTATAAATTATATCTTTCCCTTGTCTTCCTCTTTCAAGCTGAACTTCTTTCTTCCAAATGCTTGCATGGCCTTTTAAACTTTTTTTTTGCAAACCTCACTCTATGAGGGTCTTCAATCTCTTCAAATTCAAAAAACTCTTCCATATCATTGATCCAGTCTATCAACTCTTCAAGATTTAAACTTCCATTGAAGGTTGAAACCTCCATTTTTGGTCTCTTTCCAATACTTCATATTTCCTTCAATAATCTAACTTCTCTAGGATCCATTTGTTCATGTTCTTCCTCTTCCTCTTCCTCTTCCTCTTTTGTTTCATCTTCACTATCATTTCTTTCTCTATGCACTTCTCTCTTGCAAAGCTCTTCCTGCAAGGCTTCCATTTTCCTTCTAAGGGATCTAATTTCATATCTAGGAGGGTCTCTTCCTCCAACACCTCTACCTCTACCATGATTGGAAACTCTTGGAGGCATTTTGATATTCACCCACACTCATAGGTCCTGCTGCAAATGCCTCGCGTTTGGTGCTATATCATGGGCTTAGGAACTACTGCTCTGATACCACTGATGAAAATGGAGGCTCTTCCTTTCAAACCTGATCACAAAACCTCACAAAACATAACATGCAAAGGCTGAAAATACATAATATGAACATAAATAGGAAGATGAAATATGCAACTTTTATTATCTTCAAACATGTAAAAGATTACAAATATTTGAAGCTCATGGGCTCCTCTACAATCTCACATGCAACACCTACAAAAAACTTGTCTTCCATAATCTAGTGCAATTCTGATAGCATTTCGGTATGCTAAACATTAATTCTCCAAGCCCCCTTCTCCCAATACAAAATCATGGATAATTAAAGAATAAGGAAGGAGAAAACAAACCATGTTTTTCCAAAACCATCAACAAAACCTCCTTGAAGAAAGTATGCCCTCCCTTGGAATTCTTGAAAATATGACATGATACATGTGGCAACATGCATGCCAACCTCTCTTGGGCACCTATACTTTTCACCAATCAAGTTTGGGAAGTTATGAAATCGTTCACCTCTTACAGATTCCTTGCAGCTTGTCATAACAGTGGTTGCATGAAAAGGCATGCAAGCAACATTCAATATTCCTTTCGCAGCCCACTTTATGACAAAATATGACACATGTACACACATTTATGACCTCTTTTGACCTCCTCCAAAGGTGGGATGCCCAAGGACTTATCCCATTACAAATTATAGTTATCAAGTTATCGGAGGGTAATTTCCCATCAAATTTACATTACATTTTCACTCCGTGGGAATTTACAATGTTGCAAATGAAAAAATATTATTTTCTAACACCTAAGCCCTTATTAAAATCAAACAAAGAAAAATAAATATTTTTGGTGACACGGGATTTCTAGTACACCATGGATGCTCCTACATCAAAATTTTAACTTTGAAAAACAATTGTAAACTTGTATTAGGAAGCACCAAAATGATAATCATTTGTACTATCATAGATATCATATAAAATCATGTACTCCCTCAAGGTTTCACCTCTTGACTCATCCAAATTCTCATGCAATCACACCCCAAATCTTAGGCTCCTACAAGTGATCAAACAAGTATCATACATTCCTTGTACCACAAACTAATAATTGACTTAATCTACTATGTAGTACACTATCCATGCTCTCTAATGCCTATTCAAAATTTAAAATTTGATTTTCTATGCAAAATTTATGCTCAAAACTGTGTACAAGAGAACATCTAGCTTCCGTGCTAAAAAAAGTAATCAAAACTATAAAATCGAGAAACCAAACTTGTTGAACACCCAAAATAGTAAGAGGGGAGTGACTCAGTATTCTATTAAACTTTTGAACACAAATTATCTAATCACCAAAACATATTAGTAGATATAAGGAATGAAAGCATAAAACATCCACAAGATCACATGACACATGAACACTAGGATTTTTACATGGAAAACCCAAAAAGGGAAAAACCACAGTGAGCATTAGCTCACAATATATTATATCTGAATATAGTATATTACAGGGGATCACTGCTAGGACACACTATCCTTATATTTCTCACAACCAAAATTAGATACAAAACAAAGATGTCTACTTATCCAAAATGTGAACTGATACAAAGTACACCTTGTGCTTAATTTCAGTTCCTTTGAAGCTTTGAATACAAAATGTTACTCTTCTTAGCAGTCACTTAACAATTCTACTCTTATTATGATCTTACACCTCTGAA
Organism: Sequoiadendron giganteum; assembly: GCA_007115665.2. Classification (NCBI taxonomy): domain Eukaryota; kingdom Viridiplantae; phylum Streptophyta; class Pinopsida; order Cupressales; family Cupressaceae; genus Sequoiadendron; species Sequoiadendron giganteum. The sequence goes on along the minus strand of CM021109.1, from coordinate 124,228,739 downwards.
TTCAGGTGTTTGGATAATATAAGACCTCTCACACTTGATGCACCACTTATATTCTATTATCCATCCTCACAACTCAAAATTATCCTGCATATATATACCCAATTACATCTACATACATCAATTAGGTCGGCCTAATTAGATGTGACCAAAAACAATTCAAAATAGCTTTGTTGGCTTCACACATGATTCAAAAGCTTCTTCTCGCTCAAATTAAATGTGTAATACATAATTTAGGTTGGCATGGACCTAAAATAGATCCTACAAACATCCACATTATATATTTAATATTTCACAATAGATACCATGTATTAGGTCAGCCAGGAATTGAGCCTAATCACAAAAACTTTCAATCATACATACACTTCTCCATGCAAGTGACTTCTAGATTCGATTTTTCTTCAAATTCTCACTTAGCCGAGATTAGTAAGTCTAACTTTAGAACCACAATACAAAAACATTCTTCTTAAAGAAATGCAAAATCTTTTACACTAATATACTAAACATAGAAATGACTGTGATACACAAAGTTGAACTCTATCAATGATATCTTCCAAACTATTTCACAAAACATCACATAATCTTGATTTTTTCTATATCTGATGATCTTTAAACAATGGTTAAAAGCATAGAGCGATACCACTTAGTGTGGTGAAGTGAAAACCCAAAAACTAATGCACTAACCACCAAAAATAGTGAGTAGAAGTACTTAGCTAATTTCATGTACAACCATATTTACCAAACCAACTTATTCTATACACATATCTTCAGTAGCACTTCCAAATCATAACAATGTTGACATCAATGACAACAGTGGATCAAGTAGTATTATGTAATTCATTCTCATGTTGCCAACTTCCCAAAACTTCCAACAATCTCCCCCTTTGTCATTGATGGAAACATGCATAGTAAGAATAGGAAATCTCACCTCTTCATTATCATCACTCCTTTTCTCTTTTCTCTCCCCCTTTGACATCAATGACAAAGGGTGTGTCAAAACTTCATAAGCTCCCCCTTAGGAGGTCAACCCAAAATTTGTTTTCCTTATATATATGTATATCAAAATCTGAAAAACTTATTAAATAATGATAAATAGTTAACCCGAGGATGCAAAATCTTGAAGCTTTTGAAAAGTGTCTTGCCACTCAGAATTTCCTTCTTCCCACTATTTCTCTGCTGGAGTAAGTGTCATGTATAAAAGTTTGAGTTCCAGTATAGTTTCTGCTCCTTCTTTGGGAGTACTAGGATCAAGGTTTAACTCTAAGAGCTTATTAGTACTGCCAAGAGCACTCGAGACAAGTATATACTTTGTCTTTACTAAGTCCCTTAACTTTATAAGTTGCCTGATCATTTCATCTCTTTGAGTCTGTAGGGTCAAGAATTTTTCATGAAGCTCTATTATAGAGATCCAAGTTTTATCATCCTTGTTTTTCACTGGATCATAAGAATATGCAACAACGTTTATTTGAGTCTCAATTGTACTCAAGTCATCCTTTATACTTCAAGTGATGTTTGGCCATTTCATGTAGTATGAAAGTATGTTCCTTTCTTCTTCCACATAATCTTGCACTTCTCTTAAGCATATTGTAACCTTTTGATGTGTTTTTGTACATTTTCTTGAGATATTCATGAAATTATTTCTTACAAGACATGTCTCAATTTCAGCTTCAATTTGATTTTTCAATCTGGAGATATTTCTTTAAGGGATTTGATCAATAGATGTACATTTTCCATAGTATATAATGAAACATCAACACTTGCACTATGGATTACCTCTTGTAGGGTTCTAATGGCTTCATCCAAACCTTGTACATATATAGACTTGACATTGATCCCATGCTCATGAACTCTTTCAATATCAATAATTTTTTTTTTAATTTTACCAACAATTAGAGGACTATCTATGACTTTTCTCTTTTTACCCGATCTCTTAGAGCTACTAGAAGCCTTTTTACTCACCTTTTTTCTACTTGTATCTTCTGGACTGCTTTGAAGGGCTTTTGCATAGCTAACTATTTCATCCTCTAATACTTCATAATCCAGTTCTAAGAAGTAGAGACAAGAAAGGTAATGTCTTTTGAATATCTTCTCACCACATCTCTAGGAATCCTCATTCTCTTAATCATCTTATTCTAAAATACTCCAAAGAATGTTGCAAGGGAATCTTCCTAAGAATCCATAATTCCAAGTTTTTTCATGTACCTTTCTATTTGATGTGCAATTGGTTCTTCATTTTTCCAATTTACTTGTCCAACCATCGGTATTTCTTTTAAGAAGTAGAGGAATAGGAAAATTACCAGTGTTCCATATAGGAATGTACACTTCTTCTTTTTCTTAATGTCTCCTAGGTTCTCCATTAATTGTTGCTGGAGAAACTCACAAAGGTCGTAGTAAGCATTTATTTCAATCATATCAAGGGCCATATGAACTCCAATAGGAGGGACAAATCTTACACTATTTGCCTGGTAAATTTTCTTACCAATAAGTATGGCTACAAATCTAACTACTGAGTTTGCAATAAAATTCACTATGAATTCCTTTTGTTCAAGAGTAGCATCTATTTTCTCCATTATATTCTTTGCATCAACAATCTTCTAATCAAGAACTAGTCTAGTGGACCACACAATGGTTACATCCTTAATTACTTCCTTCATTATTGAGTGAGGACCATCAATCAATATGGATTGGTCATGAATTCTGATCAATACCATTTTGATATACTCTCTTGATCTTTAAAATTCAGAAAAAAATTCCTGACATCCAACCTCTTTTCACTTGGGGTTTTGTACTCAGATTTTAGGGTATCATCATCTTCTCCCAACTCATTTATCCACAAAACAGATAACCTACTAGGTGACACTTCTTCAATTTTCCATGAATATATGCTTTAATGTCTTTAGTAGCTAAAATCCCAATAGGAGTGTGAGAGAATGCACCCAAGGGATCATCCAACAATACCTTAGAAAAATGCCTCTTAAACATTGGTTGTGGTCTTTGTGAATTGTCTACTACTTTTGGTAATTATATTATATTTAATTTTTTTTCTAAGAATTGTTTCAAAAAACAAAAGAATGTGCAAAATTTGCAAAAATACCTCTTAACTAGCTCAGTGAACTAGGGTCTTGATGTTCAACTTCCAGATGATGCTTTGAGCCCTTCCACACTTCTTTCTTCTTCATTTTTCCTTTGGATGTCTTGGTATAAATGAATTTTCCTTCGCACATACATATTTAACTCCTTGATTTCACCTAACCCCTGCAATAAATGCTTCAGACCGAAAAGATGATGTTCCAAAAAAAGTCTATACAAACATCTTTCCATGCTCCACAAATTGTTGTATTGCAATATTTTCTACCATGATTTTCTTCTATAGTTTCAGAAATTTCTCTTCTATGATATATCTTTGTGCCACATCTTGAAACCTCATATTTCTAGGGGGCTATTATAATTTTCTTTTATTGCTCCCCCTAAGCTCATGCCTAGGTTTAATTTCCAAGTGAATTATCTACACTAGAGGGAGGCACATATGCATTTGAAGATCATGATTCATCTTTTTTCTCAAATTCCTCTTTATTTCTCCATATCTTTTCCATTTCCTTCTCAACCTCAATAGGATCAACTTTATTCACAATTTCATTCCTCTTTATTGGCTTAGACTTTCTTCTATTTTTTCTTTTGCAAACTCTTGAAATATGTCCAAGCTTGTTGCAAGAGTAGCATACAATACTTCTCTAACTTATATTCATCCTTTATCTACACTGGTTAGCTTTGTGTCCAAACATATTGCATGTATAGCAGTAACCACTAAAAGATTAAGCCATTTTCCCAATATTACATCTATTCATCATTTGACTTCTACATTCAACAACTCTATGTCCAAATATCTTGCATGTAAAATATTGTCCGGAGAAGGGTCTAGTATTCTAGTTCATTTTACCCCTACATTCTATTGCCTTATGTCCAAATTTATTGCATGAAAAAAATATACCATTGAAAGATGGGTACCTTTGAGAATTTAGTTGTCTCATGGGAGGCCTTCCAACATTGTTTCTTTGATTTTTGGATTATCTTCCATTGCCTTGAGTCTTCTTTTGATTGTACACCTTGTTAGGTGTCTTATTTTCCTTTGAACTTTTTCCTTCTTCAAGTCCTAGACCACCTTTATCCTTAGATGGCTTCTGTTTTGTAATTACTTCATCAAGAATAGCAGAAATTGTTTTAAATTTTTCCTCATATATTCTTGCCTTTTCCTAATTTGATATGAGATTTACCACTTCTTGTTCAAGTATTGAGCATTCTTCAATATTGCTTAGTTCCAATTCATTCAAACATTCCTCAATTCTCCCTTTTTCTTCCATTTTCACTTTCAATCAATGATGTCTTCATTTGCTTGCTTCAACTATGCATTGACTTCCTTACGTCTTTCTCTGAAATTATTAATTTGATTTTTCAACTTTTTGATGCATTCATTTGCTTCCTGGAGGTTTTCTTTCAAACCTTTGTTCTCACTTTCAACCTTGTCAAGATATTTAAGGGATGGTTTAAGTTATTCTTTGTCAATCCATTAGTCATCTTCTATGTTTCTAGTTGTAGAACATTCTTTTAGAGGAGCACAATACTTTCTATCAGTCATGTGTTCAATCTCTATGATATTCCTCAAGTTGTTAGGGTTTTCTAAAGGAACCGAGCTCTAATACCAATTGTTGAAAATCGAGAATACTAAGAGAAGGGGCATGAATAAGTATTCTATTAAACTTTTGAAAATGACTTATCAAATCACCAGAATATATTAACAAAAATAAGGAATGAAAGTATAAAACATCCACAAGATCACATGACACATGAACGCCAATATTTTTATGTGGAAAACCCAAAAAGGGAAAAACCATGGTGAGGATTATCTCACAATATATTATATCTAGATATAGTATATTACAAGGGCTCACTACCAAGACACACTATCCTTATAAGGCTCATAACCAAAATTAGATACAAAAATAAAGATGGCTACTTATCCAAAATGTGAACTAATATAAAGTACACCTTCCTTGTGCTAAATTTCAATTGATTTAAAGCTCTAGATACAAAATACTACTCTTATTTTGATCTTACACCTCTTACTTTGTATGTTCACATAATATAAGACCTCTCACACCTGATGTGTCACTTATATTCTCCTATCCATCCTCAAAACTCAAAATTATCTTGCATATATTACCCAATTACATCTGCATACATCATTTAGGTCGGCCTAATTAGATGTTACCAAAAAAAATTCAAAATAGCTTTGTCATCTTCACACATGATTTTAAAGCTTCTTCACACTCAAACTAAATGTGTAATACATAATTTAGGTCACCATGGACCTAAAATAGATCCTACAAACATCCACGTTATATATTTAATCTTTCACAATAGATACCATGTATTAGGTCAACCAAGAATTGGACCTAATCACAAAAACTTTTAATCATACATACACTTCTCCATGCAAGTGACTTCTAGATTCGATCTTTCTTCAAATTCACACTTAGCTGACATCATTAAGTCTAACTTTAGAACTAAAACACAAAAATATTATTCTCAAAGAAATGTGAAATCTTCCACACTAATATACTAAACAGAGAAATGTGTGTGATACATAGAGTTGAACTCTGTCAATGATATCTTCTAGACTATTTCACAAAACATCACATAATCTTGATTTTCGTTGTATCTAATGATCTTGAAAGCATGGTTAAAAGCATAGAGCAAGACCACTTAGTGTGGTGAAGTGTGGACCCAAAAATTGATGCATTGACCACCAAAATACTTAGTAGAAGTACTTAGCTAATTTCCTATACAACCATATTTATTGGACCATCTTATTCTGTACACATATCTTCATTAGCACTTCCAAATCATACTAGGCTGGTCATGAAAATGTTGACATTAATGACAACACAAGATCAAACAGTATTATGCAATTCATGCTCATGTTGCCAACTTCCCAAAACTTCCAACAATATCTTTCTTCCAACAAAACCTATAATTTTGTGTAGTGCTTAAAACCACATTTCCAATGAGTATAAGAAGTCAAAAAATTGACACTCTGGGAAAACGTTATGCTAGATTGAAAAAATGTCTAATTTGACTATATAGAGGTGGTTGGCGAGTGGTTGGTCGATGGCCCTTGGGTGGCGACGATGCCCTAAGTGGCGAGTCGGTGGAAATTGAACGAAATTTTTTAAATTTTTGTCAAATGCGTTTAAATTTTCAATTTTTAAATTTTTTAACAAATTTTAAATTTTAATGAGGGCGATTAAAAGTTTTTTTAAGCTCGAATGGGTTGGCAGTAGGGTTCCCCATCAAATTGGGGGCCCCACCGGAGGGGCTAAGCCCTTGTTGATGGTGGACCATCAACCGTGGGGTGGTTGGCCCCTATTTGTCAGGACTTTCAGTCCCATACTGACAGTGATCAACCACTATCAAACGTACAAGGGACCCCAATATATTGTTTTTAATTTTTTTTTATTTTAATTTTGAAAGATTTAAAAAAATTTAATGGGCCAAATATATTTTTCAGCCATATATTTTTTTTATTGTTTATTTCTACAACACAACCATACGGTCGAATAGGGCTTATGGCTAAAAAAATTGCCTTTTTTTCAACTTGGACAAAATAGGTCGAATTTAATGTTATTTTTCATCTCTCAGTCATCCTAGATCCAATGGTGAGGTCCATTTTGTCTCAAGAGGTAATCTACAAAATTTCCTCTACAAAATCCTCATATAAAAACACAATCCAAGAAAACCTTTTTGACCCAAATTTTGCATGCCTTAGATCTACAATAAACCCAACAAATCTTGACAACCCAAAAGCCCAAATCTGGAAATAAACACCTGCAACATGCGTTCCATATCTTGTAATGCCTAAGATCTAACATGTATTTCCATAGATTCAACTTTTCATAAATATAATCAAACAAGGGTTATAACCAAAAACATGGAAGCTCACACCTCCCATCAACCATAAAAGCTCTCATACCACTTGTTAGGAAATAATACATTGTACCCACATTCTTAATCCATTTCCTACATAACCCCAAGACAAAAAAGCATGCATGCAAGTGACCATAATGCATAGATCAAATAGACAAGCCACAAGATAACACAAGATATGCCCTAGGAAAACCTTCAAGAGGGAAAAACCTAGCCTCCAAAATCATCCATCTATTATTCAACAATAAAGCAATAAAATAGTTACAATGAATACCTTTAAAGTATCAAGCCTCTCCAATGCATTCTCATGTGTCCAAGCATGAATCCACACATCCTATGCCATGCTTCGCATATGCACTCCTTAGAAAGAATTAATAATGATAGCCCACTCACCCAGCCAACCTTAACCACTAAACATGTGCTTGATTTTATAGATTCAATCTCACCCAAATACAACCAAGTGGTAAGATAAAACCATGTGCCACAAAACCTTTGATCCCTCATTTAATATTGGGTACTAAGTTTTCACTTTATAAAATATTTCCCCAATATTAAATTATTTTCACATGCCTCTCACACATTAAATAATAATACAATGTTAACAATACAACATACAAGTGGTCCCAAAATAATTACCCAGTGTGATTAACCAAACCTCCTAGGTGCATCAAAACTAAATAATTATTTAATTACAATATTATAATATAATATTTTATGCAATGGTGTACAACACCATATCCCAACATATACAAGCTTTTTCTTGAGCTTTATTTTCTCTACACAAATAACATTTAAATCGAACAAAAGAATCCACTAACTTTAGACATCTTTACTTCACTTGGCCTCTATAATGATCCTCTTTTAACCTAATAAAAAACACTAAATATAGGTAGTTATATAATCCATTGTGGCATCTCAATAGTTTAAACAATGATATAAATCATCTAGGTTGTGTGTACCCTCTCATAATCTACTATGCTAGTAAAGTTGAAATACCTTCAACTAGGTGTTCCTTGCTAGATGAAATTAGAGTGATATACTCTACCACACTCCCTAAAAAACCATAAAATTCATGAATTACACATGTGAATAATTATAAAAAATAGAAAAAATTACAAGTAGAATCAACATAACTATAATACCTAGGTCCCCAACCAACCAATCAATATTGAAAAAATATATTGTCAAGATTAATATTAAGTGAAACCTATGGATAAATTTTACCTACAAGTCCCACCTTTGGTGCATCAAGATTATAAATTTATGGTGAAATATCTCGAACCAATAATGCAAAAAATTCAAGTTATACTCTGCATCATCAACATCTACCAACTGAGTGGGGGATATACATCATCCTGATTTGCATCAACCGAATTTATAATGGTGGGCCTCACATTCTACATTTAGAATTGTGATAATTGATGTAATTTATAAAAAAAATTGTCATTAGGGCCACCATTTAGCATAGGCTCAACTATAAAAATGATAAAGCTCAATGAATATTGACAACTAAATAAAAAACAAGAACATTGAATATAACCAATTTAAAACCTATCATCAATATTTAGGGCCAGTTTTTAATATGGGTTACATAGGTAATATATACTAGTACTAATCAATGAAAAACTTGATTCTAGAATCTAAGGGTATATGCCTCCCTTATCTACTAATATTGTTGGTATCTCAATAATGGGATACCTATATTATGCTAGTTTTATTGTTGAGAGAATACCTAGGAGAATCAATACATGAATATGTTGAAATACCTATGTCTACAATAGGGATGTTACTCAAAGGATCATGGTACCTTCATCCAAAAATATATGGAGATCGTCATATTTATAGTTAAGAAAGCATTAAACAAATATCCTTTTTTAGCATTGTAAATTGTCACCCTTGACAATTTCACACTATGTTTTTCTCCCACTCAAGTTATCAGACCTAATTGAGCATTTCATTTCTTGAATTATGCATTCCACTACCCATTTTAAATAATTACGAACAATTTTCAACAAAAAAATAAATTCTCTCATTTAATACTTTTCCCCCGACTCCTTATGTTTCAGGAAATAGGTCTAGAACACTAACGCCTAGGGTTCCTATGTCCCCCTATTTTAGCTCCAAATTTAAATATGTCAATGTCAACATTTTATTATTTTAAATTCAAATATCTAAAGTCAACTATCAAGATTTAATTTTTAGGAAATTAGAATAATTGCATATAAATACCTATTTATTACATCATTTGAAAACTAAGATGAAATTATTGGAGAACTTATGATTAAGAGAATTATAAAACAAGTCAAGAGGAGACATTAGAGGATTTATTACAGCAATTCAAGATCCAAACATCATGTCAATTTTTTTGTGAGTGTGTTCATGTTTATGTTTTCATATTGTTTGTGAGATCAAATCCTTATAGGTCTTCAAGAAATTCAAACAATTAAGATCCAAGCCTCGATGATATGTGTATGAATTAAATCCTTCAAGGAAGCCAACAAAGGGTGGTGAGTTGCAAAAAATTATAGATTCATCATTCCTTCCTATGGTTTATTCATTTATCATTGGCATTGCTATTGTGGAAGTAGAAAAACCAACACGGGGTTTGACCAAGCCAAGCCCCTAAATGGCACAACCTTTCTTCTCTCTTTGAATGTACAAATTTCAAGTTTGAAGAGGATTGAAGGAAGTTTGAAGGTCAATTATTTTTTGTTGCAATAAAAACCCTACATCTTGAAAACTCATGAAAACTCACAAAATTATCTGGCTCTGATGGATGATAATGCAACAAGTAGGAAACAAAATCTTTGATTCAGCACTAGAGAACTGTGAAAATAGATCTGAATTAGGCCTACAAAGATAGTGGCACCTGAGGCACCTATGTCCTACATTTTAGCTCCAAATTTATATCATAGGTGAATAGTGTCCTACTCAGTTCATTTTTGTAGTTTGTTTTCTTCTATGATTTCTCAGATCTATTGTATTTGCATCAGAACAATAATTTGCACCATTAGGTCAATTGAATCATTGCATTTCCTCCTTATATCACTTATATTTGGTCAAGGGTTGGTTGACTCACCTATCAGGTTGTAATTCAAATATATATCTTGTCCAAATTCACTCAAACCCCCATTCCATCCCATTCCATACATTTTCAATGAAATCAAGGAAACATGTTCAAACCCTAATGTGAAAAATCTAAGGTTTCTCTTTCCCCACATTTCATTTTGGTGAACCTGACATGTTAACATTATATACCTTCTAAAATTTTAAGCAATTGAACCTAGATCTAGGTTTTACACTGAATTATTTTGCAATTTTCATTTAGGCATTCATATTTGCATCATAAAAAGCATAAAAATCCAAAAAAATTGCACATCATATTGCATCATAGGTTGCAATAGGGTTAATTTCAGTCATTATAGCTCTAATATACATTCTGATTTCATTTACAAATCTGCATTAAGTCATTTAAATTTGAAATCAAATTTGAAAGTGTCATTGCATGCATTTAGGTATTTTGCATATAGCTAAAAAGGTGAAAAAAGTGCATTGTGTTGTTCAAAATTGCATCAACATCATCATTTTCAGATTTTGTCATCTTAGAATCAGTAAAATATTGCATCTTAGATCTGGAAATTGCATTTACAATAGTCTTTTATTGTTTCAAAATTCTGCAAATTTTTGCACACTTGCATCTTGAATTACATAATCATAAACTAGGTAAATTATGTAAAAATATTCATTGTCAGACTTGTTTGCACACAGACCTGAGATCCTTAAACAATATAACATAGTCAAATTTTGAATTTTGTAAAATCCTATGTAGGACATAGGCAGCTTGATCAATGAACAAGACAACTAAGAGGGGGGGTGAATTAGTTGTAACAAATTAAAACATCAAAACCCTTAATAATAATCAAATCCACATGCATTCATTAAACCCTTATTATGTTAAAGTGATTAAATATGAAATATAGATAACAGGAATTGAAATAACAACACTATACACAAGAGAACACCATATTTACGTGGAAAACCCAATGAGGGAAAAACCACAGTGAGGATTAGATCACAATATAAGTAATTACAAAATCGGTACAAGGGCTCACTGGCAGAATAGGACACACTATCTAGAAAGGCTCGCTGCCAGAGCTCACTACCACAAAAAGAACACAAGAAGATAGAAGAGAAATGTTACATAGAGAACAACTTCTCAATGAAACAAGGAATCCAACACAAATTCTCTAACACTTTCGTAGCCTTGCATGAAACATTTTGAACACCTTCAGTTCACTGCCTTGAGGAATCCAACACTTTGAATTTTGCACTTCTTTGCTAAAATTCACATTTATAATTTTGCAATTCACATCACACACATCACTTGCATCGATATCACATCTATCTTGTCTCTCTTTTTTTATCTTACAACAACATTACTCTTATTTATATCAAACTTATCCTCAAAAACCTTCTCCAAGGTTGGGAACTATCTGTTATATTTACAAATTCAAATTAGGTTGACACCTAAACATTCCCGCAATGGATAGGAATGAAGGTGACACAAATAAATCCATAATTAGGACCCAATAAAATCTAACACACCTCAACACACTTTCGTAAACTTCACATGTAGTGCTAACACAAGGTCGGCCAATACCCATGCTAAACACCATAAACATTAATTACATGTTTCCTTAAATTAATCTTAAACTTTCAGACAAAAAAACTCACTTTAACACGATCTAGAATAATCCTTGAACCACCTGAGATCCAACAAATACTTCATCCAAACTCACAACATAGGAATAATTCAACCCACAACATCTGGTAAACCTTATTCGCACACAAACACATGAAACACACACTATACTATACCAAATCAAGTGAAAACTTGAATTATAAAAGATACAACATTATGAGAAACTTCCCAAATCCACACAAATTGAAGCCAAACTATGGAGAAATGTGAAGAAAATACATTTATCCCAAGCCACAAAAAACATCACTGAAAAACTAGTTCACACATTGGTGAAAATATCTCTCTGTACAACAATCCAAAAACCTAAATTTTGAATATAACAACCTCTAAAAACCTTGAAAAATATATCAAATATGCACAAGCATAACATCAACAAAAAGAAATGTGGAGAACATCTCAGAGCACATTTTGAACACATGCACAACACTATTTTCTTTGTTTATCAAATTTTCTCAAAAGCACTTGGAAAGAAAGTACCAAAGACATCATCTCAGATCATTACTTCATTCCAACACATCTCCAAACATTGCAACAAAAATATAGCTCCATGTACTCACAACACTTTCTCAATATCTCAACTACACATGTACAACCTACAATAGCCTATTTACCTCTTTTTCACAATTTTCTCAATATCCTTGACATCTTCATCATGCAACAAACTTCCTTAATACATAGTTGACATCAATGACAACACCAACCTGTTGGAATCCTATTAACATCAATGACAACACCAACCTGTTGGAATCCTATTAACATCAATGACAACACCTTCATACTTGCAACACAGCATAGGCACCCTTGTCCAACTAAATTGAGTAAAAATTTACTATGCAAAACCTTGTCTTTGGTCTCTTCCCAGATTTGGTACCAGTTTTGTAATTATCTGTTATGCTTAAAAAATTGGTAACTTGATCCATAAGACATAACATCATGTTATCATTTCAAAAATATTTTTTTGTCATAATTGATGTTCTATGGTTTGATAGTGTTAATAATTTCAAGGAATTTTTGATACAAGCATGTGAAAATGAGTTTATTTCTCCTCTTTTCTTATTTTTCATTGATCCCTCTCCCACTATCTCTCCTATGTGTGAGGTTAGTTATTTTTAAGATAATTCAATCATTTATAATCATGGAAATCATGTTTATTCTTCTCTCGATACCTCACCTACTTGGGAAGAAGGTATCTTGGTGTTAGAAGATCCAATCATTGAGTTTCATGAGAATATTGTTTGTTTCTCTCTCCTACCTCTCCTACTTGGGAAGATGTTGTTGGACAAGAGGATGACATCATTGATATATTTCTTTCAAAAAATAGCAAGATGTATTTCATAGGTGGAGATACTAAGGTGACATTAGATCCCCCTCGATAGAATATCATCAAAAATTAGTCAACTCCATTGCGGTTATGAACATAGATTGGCTATTATTTCTCCTTTAATTATTGGACCTCCTAAAACCCCTTTAAGTATGGGATATCCTAAAACCTCTTTAATTATTGGACCTCCTAAAATTCCTCTAATTATTGGACCTCCTAAGTCACCTCTCATTATAGGAATACTAAACCTTATGGCCATATCTTAAACTTTGAAAAACAACTCACTAGTAATCATGTGTCACAACAACCAAGTTATCACATAGTTGCTCATACATATAACACTAGAAATAAAAAGCAACCAAAAAAAACAACATTCACCCGATTACCTCAACCATACCTCCCACCTGCACTTAACATTCCTCAGCATAGTGGTAAGGAGTATGATCTTGTAGAACAACTTCATGCTACCCCTGCTAAGATTTCATTGTGGGATTTCATTCAGACATCACTTTTTTATCATGGAATTCTTCGAGATGATTTGCAAAAAGTTTTTTTCCCTCCTAGTGTGCAACCAAATGATATCTTTTTTTGAGAGTATGAATGGAGCTAATTTTAATATTGTCTTTCATAAAAATGAATTACCCCCTTAAGAAACACAAAAAAAATGATGTCTTGATGATAATGGTTGTTATTAACAAGGTTGGGATTATACATACCCTTATTGATGATGGTTCGAGGCTTGTGTGTAGTGTTCATATTTTGGATAAAATTAGAGTGGAAAAAACTTTAATTCAACCCATTGATTTATTGATCAAAGGTTTTGATAACGTGGGAAGACAACCACTCAATGTGATAAAACTACCTATTATTGTTGGTAAGGGTGTGTTGTGAACTCCCATCCATGTCATGCCCAATTATATTTCATATAAAATTCTCTTGGGTAGGCCATTGATTCATGAGATGAAAGGATTTCCTTCAAAACTTCATCATTTCATGAAATACACATACAAAAATAAGGTTTACATGATAAAAGTTTATCCTAAATCTGAAAAATTGTTTACAAAGTGACACGGGAATAGAGAGCCGATTTAGAACATTGATACCAACTTCAAAAATGAAACCTTTACAAATTGAAGTAAAATATGAGTGCCTTTCATCCGTAAAAAAATTGTTGGATGATGAGTGGGGATCATTAGATTTCACGCCTACATTCATGGGGGAATACAAGATTACACAATCAAAATAAAAAAGAAAAGAAAAAGAAGCCACAATGATATCAACACAATCTATCACTAAATCATCAAAAAATCCAATTTCAAAACTTCTAACAAAGATGAAAACATGAATTACCCATCTATATATAATGAATTTGATTATGAAAAACAACCTTCTTGGAAAGAAATGGAAGCCATTTATGGAAGAGATTATCAACTTTTGAAACAATTTGACTATAATGGAAAAGGATGTGGTGTAAAAAAACAAAGGTATCCATGTCCCCGTAGAGCTCAACACACAAGAAACAACAAAATTTCTTGGTTATTATCCTTCAAAAATAATGAAAACATCAAAAATACCTTCAATTAATCATACAAGAGACAAATAGCATTACTTCTGCTCCTTTCCATGTGGTAGTTTTAATATCACACAATATTCACTACCATGCATGGTAGTTTTATGTAATCATATTTCATTTTGCAAGGAGAAACACATCATCATCCATATTGGCTCATCTTTGTCCCTACACTTGAGGGGAAAGGGGTTAGCTAGCCTTGTGCTAAGTGCATTCCTTCTAACAAGTGATCCCTTTGTGTCTCCTTAAAATGTTAGTGTAGAAAGTACACTAATATTTTAAGGAGGGGCATTTATAGTTCCCTACTTATTATTCACATATAAATGGTCCCTTTTTAGTGATAATAGTATACATCTCTTATAAAGTGTGACCTTATCAATAAGAGTGTGGCCTTCTCAATCTATGTTGTGTCTCCTTTATGGTGATAATGGGCTTGATATCCTATAAGTGTGTGACTTTTCTTGGCATATGATGTTCCCCTTTGTGGTAATGCTATGACTAGTATTCCCTAAGGTGTGAGCTTTTATTCGATGACTTTTCTTCTCTTAGTGGTCAAGCCATGTGTGATATTCCCTAAGGTGTGACTCTTCATGTATTGAGAAATGCCCCTTTTGTTATTCTGCAAATCACCTTTTGTGGCACGGTGTTATTTATAACACCCTTTGAGATTTTGGCATTGTCTTATACACCTTCATAGGAAATTTTATGTATTGTCATAGGGGAGTTTGTAGTTTCTGCACCTTCATAGGCAAGTATTTCATTTATGCAACTTCGTAGGCGAGTTTTTTTTTCACCTTCATAAGCAAGTTTATGCACCCCCTGAGGTGAGGTTTTGGTAAGATACTACATTGATTCAACATAACGAAGCTTGTTGGTTCGTTAACATGTACACCTTATTAACATGGCCACCAAGAATAATGCACCTTGCTTGACAATAGAGCTATGTGTTTCATGAGTGTCTAGAATAATGCATCTTGCTAGCCTTGTGGAACCCCCTTTATTAACATGGCCGCCAAGCATAACACACCTTACTTGATAGTAGAGCTATGTGTTTCATGAGTGTCTAACATAATGTAACTTTCTAGACTTATGGAACCCATCATATTGCATGGACAACTAGCATAATGCAGCTTGCTAGCTAGTGGGTCCATGTGGCTCATGATTGATGTGGCATAACACAACTTGCTAGTCCTCATGGGAGCATCCCTTTAACTAACATTCATTTGATGGATTATGTTTTGTATTTCAGGCAAATTTAAGGTTGATGTCTCTTTACCTTACCGACTCGAATCCCTTTAGTACTAGCCTTGTATTTTGTTTTGTCTTTTGTGTGTCTTCTTTGTGTTTGAATTATGTTTGCATTGTGTTTGTGTTTATTTTGTTATCATCCACATGTTATGTTATGTCATGTGTTTTCATCATGTATTCTTTGTTTTTTTGATATGTATGTTTGTGTATGTTGTCTTGCTGCATTTCATACATGTGTGTTCCTTTGTGCTTATGTTTGTTTTTCATGGGATCTTGGATCATCAGGGCTTGAAAATCCCCCTAGATTCATTGTCATCCTATCTCTTCAAAATTTGTACATTCATACCCCTCTTGACATATTTTCTACTTTAGTGTGAGTTTAAGTGTAAGTTCATACTCTCACTAAAGTGGGGGCTAAGTGTAGCATCATAAATTGTCACCCTTGACAATTTCATGCTATGTTTTCTCCCCCTTAAGTTATTGGACCTAATTGAGCACTTAATTTCCTAAATTATGCATTCCACAACCCATTTTAAAAAATTGCAAGCATAAAAATTCTCTCATTTAATACTTTGCCCATGACTCCTTAAGTTTTAGGAAATAGGTTTGGGACTCTAGCACCTAGGGTGTCTATGTCCCCCTATTTTGGCTCCAAATTCAAATATGTTGGTGTCAACATTTTATTATTTTGAAATTCAAATATCTAAAGTCATCTATTAGGATATAATTTTTAATAAATTAGAATAATAGCATATAAATACCTAGTTATTGCATCATTTAAAAACTAAGTGGAAATTATTGGAGAACTTATGGTCAAGAGCATTATCAAGCAAGTCAAGAGCAACCATTAGAGGATTTATCATAGTAATTCAAGATCCAAACTTCATGTCAAAATCTAGGTGAGTGTGTTCATGTTTATGTTTTCATATTATTTGTGAGATCTAACCCTTGTAGGTCTTCAAGCAATTCAAGCAATTCAAGAAAGAAACATCGAAGCCTTGAGGATATGTGTATGACTTTAGTCCTTCAAGGAAGCCATTAAAGGGTGGTAAGTTGTAGCACTTTTTGGATCCATCATTTCTTCCTATCACTTATCCATTTATCATTGGCATTGCCATTGTGGAAGTGGAAACACTAACATGGGGTTTAACCAAGGCAAGCCCCTAGATGGCACAACCTTTATTCTCTCTTTGAATGTGTAGATTTTACGTCTAAAGAGGATTGAAGGAAGTTTGACAGTCAATTATTTTTTGCCACAATCAAAACCCTACATCTGGACAACTCACGAAAACTCACAAAATTATCCGACTGTGATCTAGTAATGTGACAAGCGAGAAATAGAAGCTTTGATCTAATGCCAAAGGATTACAAAATATATCTTAATTATCCCTACAAAGAAAATGGAACCTAGGTTTCCTATGTCTTGCATTTTTAGCTCCAAATTTACATCATAGGTGCATAGTGTCCTGCTCAGTCCATTTTTTATATTCTATTTTTGTCTATGATTTCTCATATCTGTTATATTTGCATTAGAATAGTAATTTGCATCATTAGGTCAATTGAATCATTTTATTTCCTCCTTAGGTCACTTTTATATTTGGTTAAGGTATGGTTGACTCACCTATCAGGCTATAAGTCAAACATATATCTTGTCCAAATCCACTCAAACCCCCATTCCATCCCATTCTATACATTTTCAATAAAATTAGGGAAAGGTGTTCAAACCCTAAGGTGAAAACTATAAGGTTTCCCTTTCCCTAAATTTCACCTTTGATACTCCTTCATCTCTTGACATAGCTAAATTTTTTACTATAAGTGATGGAGGACCCTAGCCATATAGTGAAATAAATATATTGACAAAATAAATAATCCATTTGTGGCCCCAATATGCCTCATCCCCAAGTTCTATCTCAACAAAATTCATGCCACACTTCCTTTAACCCTTACATATTATGCACCAATATTATAAATCTCTATCCTCCTATTATGCGGTATGGATAGTTTTCAATTATTTTCAATTGAGAAATAAATTAAGCTATGCCAAACATTCTCCAACATCATAGTTAGCTCATGAGTAAGGAAATAAAATTTCATATTATTTGAATCCCATCTCTTGGTACATGTTATGTGCATGCATCCTACATAATGCAAGGTTGGTAATGTAACCATGTGTCTACACTTTTGATCTCCAAATAATGCATGTGTATCAATTATAGATTACATAGTATCTCATGGATCTTGTTAGCAAGAAATCTAAGGGATACAAACTGGAGTTCTGTTCCCAAAAAATCTCTATTCTTTGAGGCTTATGACCCCATAGTAGGTTCTATTGAGGTGACACAATAATCTATTTTGGATCAAAGATAAGTTTTAAATCTGAATAAAATAGTATACATACACACAAAAAATTAGAATTTGGAATGCCTTGTATTCATTATCCTAAGGATCATTCGGTAATTCCTTATATCTTCATTATAGTCAACTAGTATATTCTTCTACTTACATTCCTTACCACTGGTGAATATATACTCTTACCTACTTATATTTACAACATGGGACTTCACCCTTAGATATTATCCCTAACATACATTTTATCTTCCTAATCTTATATTCTAGAATATTCTTTTTGGGTAGTTATTACATATCTCTGAACTAGAGTTTATATGTTATTTTCCAACTAACATCATCCCCTCTTCAAAACCATGACTTGTCCTCAAGTCAACTTTTCTTAGCTAGGAAGATATTTTAATATGTAGTTTGGAGGGTTGGCAGGTGATCATCCCATTATTTCCTTGTTGATTGTAGTTGATGGATTTTATTGTGGAGTTGTACAAGTTGATTTTTCCCTTGTAGAATAGTAGTGGGGATTTGGCTATTTTGGGAGAATTGTTATTTTTCCTGGATAATCCCAAATAGGTATGCTAATCATAGATTGATAGACTCTTTGAGATGATGGAACCATCATCAGATCTTGTCCCTTTGATCGTGTAGTTGCTAGTATTGATCATGGAGGCCTTCTAGCTTTTCCTAAATACTTCCATCTAAGTCTTTAGAGATGTCATAATACTGGGAGCTATGTAGGATTTGTTCCTCGATAGTATCCATCTATGCTTTGGTCAGGGCTACAATGGTAGGCCACTGTAGGTAGTATTAGAACATCTGATTTATTTCCTCTATTGTTCCTTTGATTGTTCCTAAATGAGTTTCTAGTTGGGACTGGATGGTGGCACATCTATTCCAGATCTAATCCATGTTATTCTTTTGGAACTCTCCATGTACCACCTATTTGATTTTTTCTTTTTGAAGGCTAGGATCTTCTAGGAGTTCGTTTATCAACATTTTTATCTATGTCAGAGGTTCTTGAGTGGGGCCCCCCTTCAATTGAGGAAATTTCTCCTAGATGTCCTTAACCATCTCCTCTACTTGCTCAACACTCTCTACATGTTTTAAAATATCATCTCAGTTTGTTTGGTGGAATATCTCTCTTAATTGAAAATTTTGTAATGGTGATCTGCTCCCTATGTTTACCTATGTACCAACCATTGGTAACTGGAGAAATTGTGAAGATGCTATGGTCTAGATGTGTTATTGTTTGGCCAATAAATCCTTGATTGGCTACATCAAATAAGGTGTTAAAGGTGAAGGTGCTTTGGTCCAGAGAGGAGGAGTCTATGTTAGAGGTGAATCATATTTTATTTCTTCCTCTTGCATATGTTTGTAGGCCTTTATAGTTACTCTGTAATTTTTCCTTGCAATGCCTTTGTTATTTTTAGTTTCTCTAGCATTATTTTTTCTAAGTGTTGCTTAGAATAGAGCACATTTTCTTGTAATTCTTTCATTTTGTCCTTTTTCTGATCCATGCGGGAGGGTGATACTGTTTGGATTGAAAATTACCAAAGTTTCTCCTCTTACCCTATTGCTTTCTCTCTCAAAATTTTGAGTGTTGTAGCTATCTTCTTTGTAATTTTTCTCATGAATGCCTCCAAGGTGAATTGTGATGCCATCATATACTAGATCAGTGCTCATTCAATGGTCTATTTTTTAACAGAAGGAATTTTGTAGTAGGTCTGTAATGTCTTGTTAAATATACTATGCTAAAATAGTGTGTTGTCCAACTGATCTTCATCTATTAGTGAGATTGTGGGAATCCCTGGTCTGGATGAAGTCTCTGGTTTTTCCTCTTGCTCCTCTTTAGTTTTCAATTGAGGGTTAATATCTCTTCTTGCTTTTTGTTTATTTCTAGCTTTCTTCTTCTATGTACCAATCTACATTAATGCCTCTATTGCTACTTGTTTCCAAGAATTTTTCTCTGGTGTTGTCTTTAGTTTCATTTTTGGGATTTTTTGCTTCTTGTGTTAGTAGATGATAGTGTTTCTATCTAGAATATTTTGGATCTCTTGATAGTAGATTTAGTGGTTGCTTTAGGTTCCTCTATTTCTTTTTGAGGTACTTCTACCTACTCCTTCCCATTTTTAACAACTTTATCCTTATCTATTCACTCCATGTATTATTTTTCATTGGCTGCTTATTCACCTTGAGGTCCTTTGGGAAGTTGAGCAACCGACAACATAGGATTCTACCTCTGCATCTGAAATATCATATGGTAGGGGAAGAATGCATGAATTTTGAGGATTGATTTCCTCTATCATGGTGAACTCTTTATCCACTAGGAATTCTATAGAGTATATGTGCTTTTGTGCTCTCTTGAGATATTCTCCACCTATTGTGAATATGCTTTTGAAACATCTTGAAGTAATCACCAAATACTTGAATATAGGTCAGTTTGGCCAAAAAGATTTTGACATATTCTTGGATTTGTGCGGCTACTAGTTTGGTTTTCTCCCTGACATTTTTGGTGAATTGAGGTAAGAGGTTCAAAAATTAAAAGGTAAGGCAAATAAGAAAGGTTCCATATTATAAGTTGTAACCTAATTTTTTTGTCTGAGTAGCATTCTCAAGAAGCTCCATTGTGAGGACCTCATAGAGGTCGAGATCTTTGCCTTGAGATACCATCTGGTATGTAGTATGGATGGAAACAACCATTGCAGACCCCTCTTGATTTATTTAATAGACCTTGTATGTGATTAATTTCATGGTGTACCTCACTTTAGGGTTAGTGATGTTGCTAATATCAAGGCTCCTCCCATCAAAACTGGCCCCAATGAGCATTATGACCTCAACATTTTTGATGTCCTTCTTTGGTAGAATTTCCCCTTATGTGAGAAATCCAGTAATAGTGTGGATTTCCTCCTTGGTGATGTGGTATGGCTTGTCAAGATATAGGTATTCACCATGGAGCCTATTGAAGACTAGCAAGATCCATTCCTCCTCTTTGGTGAAGTTCGAGAAATATTTCCATATGTCCAACATTTTCTCTATAATATGAGCATAGTTGGGTACGTATGAGTTGGTGCCAGTTTGTAGTGTCTACCTTAGTTCCTCAAATTTGGAGTGTTCAATTTCTGCTAGGGGTGCATGGATATAATTTTTAATATCCTTCGTGTAGATCACATCATTAGATACTTTGGAGAATGCACCCTCCAAGTCTACTACTATTGCTTTGTGAGAAAAATTCTTGTAGTTCGGTCGTGGTTTCTCTATGATGGCAATGGGAGTAGGAGGAGCCATAGTTTCAAGTTGGGTTTTCTAGTTAGGGCATGTGAGCTAGGGTTTGCAGAAGAGCTAGAATACGATTGAGTGAAAGGAAATTTAATGATAGCACAATAGTTAAGTGAATGGAAGGGAAGTGTGAGGGCCATTTCTAGTTATTCCTCACCTTTTTATGCCCATTGATCTTTCTACGACCAAATTTTCCCAATGTATTATGTTATCTACCTAATGTATAATAAGATAATATACTATAGTACATTATAATAAGACTTATAGGAGTTATATTTTGTGGTTGTGGGGTTTTTACAAATCTTGTTATGTTCGTTTGATCATTCAATTTGGTCTAGTGCCTATTCCAGATATCCATATGTTGTTTGTGCTAGGTTTGATCGGTCGGGATGTTGTTCCTTTATCTTTCTAGGCATATTCGTGGTTGTAATGTTTTCTTATATTTTCCCAGATGTAGTCCTATTTGGTTTTGTATAGAGAGGAATTTTTGGAATCCATAAATCATTCCCTTGGTTTGATCGTCGTAGTGTCCTATTCTAATTATTTTTGGTAGTCACTTATTATGTATCTTTTCAAGCTTTCTCTCTATTCTTCAATATGATTCTTAATTGCAAAGACTTGACAAAGACCATAAACTCTCTGAGATGTTAACTCCAATTTTTTTCATCCAAGCTTCTAAGACTTCATTATTTTTTGTGCTACATTCATCACTGTTCAACTCTAGTTTTCCTTCAGTTTTTGGATTTTATTCTTCTTCTTCTCCATTCAAAAATTTTGATATAGTATATAGGTTTTTAATGTTTTCCCCTTCATTGTCTTATGTTACTTCTTCTACATAAGATCTATTCTCTAGTCCTCCTAATGGAATCCATACAACTCTAGTAGGATTGACAAATGAAATCTCCTCTTTCAAGGTGTCTACTATACCATTCACATTCACAAACCACCTTAATCTAAGTAATGCCCTGAAAGTATTAAACTACTTTTTCATCTCCACCACTTCAAAATAAACTAATTATTTTATTCCCATAATATTTACTTCAACATTCTTCCAAGTTCCTATGGTTTGAATTCCAGAACCATCAACAAGACTTATATTCATTAGTGTTTTACTAGTTTGGGTTTTCCTAATTTTTCCCATGTAGTAAATGAAATGATATTCAGATTTGCGGCCAAATCTACCATAGCATATTTTATTTTGTGGTCATTCAAATGTAGGTTTAACAATAAGGGGTCATTCTTCCAGTTTCAGTGTTTTGATACTTGATTAACTTGCTTCTTCTTGTTCTAGTATTTTCCCCATTATTTTAATTTAGCTATTAGTTCCTTTTTGTTTGCCTAAGGAGACAGGGTCTTTTAGTATTTTCACTTCTTGTTCTATAAAAAAACCTACTTCTTATTGTTGCTATTGAATTATCTCTTGTTTATCATGTTTAACCACCTTGTCATGGTGTTTTCTACTAGGTTGGAAGCATTTTGGTTCTTCCTCTTCTTCTTCCTCTTTTTGGCTATAATATTCTTCATATGCATCCTCTATTGTTTTCTTCTTTTTATGTCTATTGATATCGGTACCTTTCCTAGTAACCACATTTCCTTTCCCATTTCCTCTAGCTTTCTTTTGGTCATCCCACAATAATGGGTCTCAAACTTGGGACATCCCGATTTTTCCTAAACTCACATATTTTTTAGAAAAATTAATGATTTAAGCCTTGAGGGATTCTATCAAAAGGGTTTTAATTGAATAGGTTTAGATAAGACACCCTTAGATCAAACCCCCTTGGATATAAACCCTCTAGTCTTAAATCATACCCACAATGGAGTCTCCTTTGCACCAATCAAAATGCTAACAAAAATCACTTTTTATTTACCTTTTGAGGGATCAAATAAAGTCATTTAGAAAGTATAATTTGTAAGAATGTAGCTATTATTATAAGCTTTCAAAAAATTATAATTTTTAATTTATTTTATTTTATTATTATATTTATATTTTATTTCTTGTGAATGTAGTTTTTTCACCAAACATCAAAGTATTTGTTTCAGATGCGAAAAAATAGAAAAATAGAAAATATCTAAAAAATATGTGAACTAGATATTGATGTTCTTTTTTTAGCCAAAAAGATAATTAATAATTTGAATACATACAAAACAAGTTATGTGAGAAGACATACACCTATGTCAAACTTATATTTACTTTGACTTCAAAAATCAATTTAAAAAAATATGTGACAAAAAAATTATGAAAAAATATCCATGCACTATATATTAATGTTACAAATATAAATTTATTAAAATATAATTTTATCCTTTCAATAAAAAAAATTATGTGTGACAACATAAATGTCATTATTTTAAATTGTTGTTTACTATAAAAAAAAGTTATTAAAAGTTACGTAAAAAAATTCAAAATTTATTTCCAAATTTTTTGAAAAAAAAATATTTAGAATATACACACAAATCTTCACAAATAACTAGTTCACATCATCTCCAAATTATTAATGGTTTAGTTGCTATAGGTTTCATAAAGTGAAAATTTTGTGAGAAATGTTGATTTTAATGTCCAACTTGGTCAAAAAGTGGGTCACAATATTGTGGGCTAACCCTTTTTTCCTTTTATTTTCAATGACTAACTTTTCTCTCGAATGTTAATTTGTAAAATTATTTGAATTCCATACATCCATTCAGTGACAACCTCTAACTCCTTCTTGCCACACCTTCCAGATTACTCTTGCACCTCATTTTATTTCATCACTTCAAGATGGTTGTCTATCTTCCTGGTTCTAGTAGAATGTTCTAGCAACTTGAAATTGAAACATGGTATGATCATCTTGTCCATAGAAAGTGCATTTTGGTTTCCTCTCTGCCCAACATTTTGAGGCATAGTGTCCCATTTTCCATAATTGAAACAATTTTCATCATTTCTTCTTCTACTATTCTGACCTCTTCCTCTTCCTCCTCTATAACTAAATTGTTTATTATCTTCTTGATAACCTAGTTGTTGGTTGTTTTGCATGGCACATGCATTTCAATTATTTTGCCAGGGTGGAACCTAGTATCTAGTATCATTATTTTCATCGATATTGTAGTTGTGATTATGACCATTGATTTTTGCAATTTCCCTGATTTCCTCCATTCTAGATAGGAGATCTATTCTTTGGACAATCCTCTATTAAATGCAAATCCCATTCTTGAAAAATAGAACAATACATAGAGTTAGGTTTTATTATTTTTGTTGTGGCTAATGTATTTTTTGCTATATCTTTGGGGCATTCATTCTGGATGTGTCCTTCTCTTTTGCAATACGTACACCAAATTCTATATGGTCGACTAAGTTCACTAGCCTTGATTTCTTGCTATATGACCAATTTCTAAACATTCAATTATAAATCTTCCAAGATTTTATCACTCTTATCCTTTTTTGATTTCCTCAAGGATTGGGCTTCAATCCAGTAAGCCATAGCAATTAGGTCAATATAGTTATCAAATATTCTTTCATCTAATCTAACTCTAGTGTCCTTACGTAATTCAAAAATGAACCATTTAATATTCTTCTTCTTTGTTAAAGGTTCTTCCAACTTCCTTCATACTTCCTTAAACTTCTTGTCATAATTATCAATGGATTCTCATTCTCCTTGTGTTAAATTTCTCATCTGGGTTACACTCTATGTTGGTACCTTTGATGTTTCAAAGTTAAATTCCTTTTTGACTTCTTCCCATGTAGCTTTGTGTTGTGGGTATTTGTTCGTGTACCACTATAATTCTTCTTTTCTCGGTGAGCCTACAAAATCTAATAGTTATTCTTGTCTTCATATTTTCCTAGTTTCTCCCATAGGTATTCTAAAATAAATACATGTTCTAGTGATTTGGTGGTGTCTATTCTAAAGAAAAGGATTTTCATTGTGGTGTCCATGGTGTCTAAACTTTGTTTCAGATGTTGTGTTCCCTAAGTTTTATGTGTTGGTTTCTTTACCAGTTTAGTTTCCTTCTTAAGGTTATTTCAGGGCTTATCTTATTTGCCCTTATCTCTAGCAAGTTTGATATCAAAGGAATCTTCTCCTACTATCTCAATCCATGAGGTATCTTGCTCTTTCTTCTCTTATTTTTTCTCTTCTTTCTTTTCTTCTTTCTTATTTTGTAACTCTTGTGCTACAACTCTTCTACTTTTAGACCTTAATGAGGATGAGTCCAAGTCCCAGGGTTGTGAATCTTCATAACTTATTTTTTATCTTTTATATTAGTAAATATCATCTGACTGGTTACTACCTCTTCTCTTTGCTCTTATTTCTTCTTCCCTTTTATATTCTTTTTCTTCCTTTCTTAATGTGTTTATGATTTTTTTAATGATATTTTATAAATACTCATCATTTATCGATAGGACTTTATCTGGAGTTTGTAGGAACTCTTTAAAAATTCCATCTAATTCAATTGTGATTTTTTCTAGGTCCAATTTTTTTTTAGGGTTTGGTGAAGGTTCCGGAAGGGTAGGAGCATCTATGCTACAACTTTCCTTTTCTTGCAAGCTCTTGGGTTCTTGATTATGCATGAATTTGTCAATATGGTTTCGAATGAATCACGTTCTCTTAAGTTGGTTTATTCTGAATACATTGAAAGAAAGGTAGAATCTAAAGAAGTTCCTCTATATGTTTTCTCCTTAGATGAAGCTCTAGAATAATTCATAGGTGTCTATTATAACTTTCCTCCATATCATCATAAATGACAATTCCCATATTGCTTGAATATACATGTATATTTTGGGGATTTTGTTATGATTTCTAATGAGAAGGCTTCTTTGTCTAATATGGATGAAATTACCTCTATGCCTCATCCTAAATACCGTAGCACTCTCCTCAAAGGAGATACTTATGATATTTTTATGGATCCTAAATCTTCTAAATAAAGTAATTAAGATTGGAAAATATCTCTCTTTAGAAGAATCTAAATAACATATTGATTTATTACACTCTCATCCCAACATATTCACTTGGTAATATGAGGATATACTTGGTATTGATGAATATGTGGTAGTTCATAATATCATTTTATGTCTCAATGTCAAGCCCATTAAAAAAAAGATCCTCAAAATGAATCCTAAGGTTGATTTATTAGTTAAGACTCAAATAGAAAAGCTTTGAAAAGTTGGTTTTATCCATCCTATCAACTATTCACATTGGATATCAAATATCATCATTGTTAGTAAAGCTAATGGTCGTATTCATATTTGCATTAACTTTTATGATCTTAATAAGGCTTCTCTTAAGGATTCTTTTACATTTCCTAATATTGATATGATTTTAGATTCAACCATAGGCCATGCCTTATTATCCTTCATGGATAGATTCTCAAGCTATAATCAGATCTGTATTAACCTGGAAGATCAATATAAGACAACCTTCACTACCCCTTGGGGTAATTTATCTTATGTATTCATGTCATTTGTTTTAAATAATTTTGGAGCAACTTACCAATGATCAATGAATCTTATCTTTCACAAATTCATTCACAATATCCTATAATATTGTGTTGATGACATCTTAGCTAAGTCTACAACTTGCTAAGATTTCATTGAGAATTTTCATCTTATCTTCGAAAGGCTTCAACTCTATAAGATGAGACTAAATCCTCTTAAGTGCATCTTTGGTGTGGATGTCAAAAAGCTTTTGGGATTTATTGCCTCTCATCATGGAATCGAAGTCAATACGAATAAGATTGATGCAATTGTTAACATGCCTCCATCTAAGAACATCTCTCAACTACATAGTTTACAAGGGAAGATGTAGGAAATTTATAGATTTGTATCTCAATTGGCTGATCGTACCCTTCCATTAATGCACTTTTTGAAGAAAGATGATCATTTTCAATGGGATGATGAATGTGAAAAATATTTTGAGTCTATAAAGAGTTATTTGGCCAATCCTCCTATCTTGATGGTGACTATGTAGGATAGACCCTTTTTAATTTATATTTATATATCACCTCATGCCTTAGCAACTTTTTTAGCTCAACATGATGATGATGGTAAAGAAAGAGCGGTCTACTACATTAGTCGTATTCTGGTTGATTATGAAACTTGGTACACTTCTATAGAAAAACAATTTCTTGCTCTCATTTTTGCAATGAAAAATTTATGATATTATCTCCTCCATGCAGAGACTCATGTGATCATGAAATTTAATCTTCTCAAACATTTATTTACTAGAACTAATATTTTTGGAAGGTTCGAAAAATGGGTGATGTTTCTCTCTGAGTTTCACCTCAAGTTTGTAACTCATAAAGCAATTAAAGGACAAGTTGTTGTTGATCAATTGGCAGAAGCTCCTTTACCTTATCCTTTTCTTAACTTAGATTTATTTTCAGATGAAAATATATTTGCATTGGATCATGAACCTATGTGGGAAATTTATTTCAATGGATCAAGATGTCAAATTGGCCCCAAGGAAGTCATAGTTTTAATCTCGTGCGAAGGGAAGAAAGTTCCTCTATCATTTTTATTATAATTCCATTGTACAAACAATATCATTGAGAATGAAGCCCTTATTTCCATCTTATGTTTCATGATAGTGTTGAATATTAAACATGTCTGTAATCATGGTGATTTTGAGCTTATTGTAAATCAAATCACAGGAGCATATCAAGCTAAGCAGAGAAAGCTATCTCAGTATCAGGATTTGGCTTTATCCTTGCTAGATCTATTCTCTTCTTTCACCATATACAATGTTCCTAAGAGAGAGAATTGTCATGCATATGCATTGGGAAGATAAACTTCCCTTATACCCTCGAATGATGGTGTAGATGAGTACCACTTTGTGGTTCAGATTCTCCTCACTCCTATTATCTTGGATCAACTTGAACTTGATATTCTTATGTGTGCTCATGTACACTAAGGGGAATGGTATTCTCACATCTATAATTATCTAAATACTAGAAATTTCCTGATGATGCGACTAAGAATACTCACATCCAGATATGAAAGCTTTCAGTTCGATATATTGTTGTGTCTAATGTTCTTTAACAAAAATATTACAATGGTCTTCTTCTCTGATGTCTCACTATGGTTGAAATACCCCTTTCCCTTCAAGAAGATCATTTAGGTTCTGGGGGTGGACATTTCAGTGGTAAATATTTAGTACATAAATTGATTCATATGAGATATTATTGGAAAACAATAGATCAAGACTCCTTTTTATTTTTCAAGAAATGTCCTCAATGCTAGCAACATAATAACCTTATCTGATCTCCCACACAAGAGCTAGTATGCCTTTAGAGTTGGAAATTCCATCTTTTTGAATTTCCCTTAAAGGGTTGATTGATGATGACACTTACCATGTTGACAATCTAAATCAGATTGAGTTTCTCGATAAGTGTCGATTATAGGCCCTTGAACATCTTCAAGATTTATCAAAAATATTTCTAAACATTATAATCAAGGTGTTCTTTCTCATAATTTTAAGGTAGGTGATCTCGTTCTCTATGAGAATTAGAGAAATGTAAATGTGTCGCCTGATCAAAAGGGTAAATTCAACCCTAATTGGTTAGGTCCTTACATAATCACCTCCATGTATGGTTCTAGTGCATATGGATTGTCATCTATGGATGGTACTCCTCAAAAGAACCAATCAAAACAATGCATCTTTGTAGATACTATGCATGAGGTCTATGTGACATGTGCATGATGTTCATCCCTCTTTAGGGATCACAGTCCATTATGCTATGACATTTATTCATTAACACAATATCTTTTTATAAAAAATTTATGATGTAAACATGTGTATGTGTTTAATTTATTTAATTAGGAATTATATATACATGTATTTTATTTTTATGCTGTGTATTAATGCATTGTGTTTGATAAATTCTTTTATTCCGCATCATACATTCTATCTATATCATTAAACATAAAATAGATCATCATTGTATTTAATTTAAAATACATCCAATGTGTGTTTAATTAGATCATTATACAATCTAATCTAAGAATACATCCATAAATATACATCCATAGCATAGTCATACATGAAATGGAAACATACACATAAGAACACATGTTGTCGATCCAAAATCTCTACAATATATATCTCAAAACAATGTCATCTACAAGTATCACACTACTATGACAAAATATGGTGTCTATATATCTATATGAATCTGTACATCAAAAATACTATAGAATGATGATTCGATACAACAAAAATGTTCCTATCCATTAGGTGCATGGCTCTCGAAGCCCTCTGGTGTTGGTGATGGCGAAGGTGGTTGGTGGATGAATGTATGGGAATACGATCAATGTGAATGTGACATGGATCTAGTTGATGATTATAACTCTTGAAGCTCTCACCATAGTTTCCCCATCTAATCCCAGAGAGTGGAAATTTTCTCCATCAATGTAGCCTCTTACAACTCATATTGTAGTTGTTGCACCTGTAGATGCTAGAGATCAATGGGTGATGTCCTCATAGCCACTACCTATCTTGTGAGGGCATAAAACTATATGTATAGAGTGTCACATTCCTACTTGGAACTCTCAACTCCCATCCTAGCCTGGTCTCTCTCAACAAGAATAATATGGAGCTCCACACCCCTATGATCTCACTGCCCAGTCATCACAGGAATGTGTTGGACCACCTACACCCAGGTCTCCTTGTAGGACATCCTCAGATGCACTACAAGCTCAAATAGTTGGGCATGACATCCTATTTTGGGTGGCCTATAGGAATCAAGGATGGGCCCCTAGATCTGGATGCCTAGAACCACCTATAAAATGCATTGACCAAAGAACTCAAGCCACCCCTTTGTGAACACTACTACCATACAGAAAGTGGACAATATCAACATCATATCATTAAAGCATATACATATATATATATATATATGAGAGCATGTAATGAAATAAATTAAATGAAATAATACATACCAAATCAAATTCATACCTAGGTCCCCAACCTTCCAATGTGGATCTAGAGGTGAAGCATCACTACTATAGGTGATGCTCAACTCTATAGCTATTGCAAAAGGTGGTACAATTGGTCGGATGCTAGGTGGTATAACCAAGACTATAGGATCATGCATCAGTGATGTTGTGTGCCATTGTTGCCTCATCCTCTCCTCTACTCTAGACCTACTACCACCTCATCCTTCTCCTCATTTCTCTTGGCCACCTCACCCTCAAACCCTTGAGCACCAACATCACCAATGGGGGAATGTTTTGGGAAAATTGAGGTAGGATCTATTTTCAGCCATCAATTGGAAAAGCCAATTGATACATCAATTTCATCGATTGTTAGGGCCTCGAGTTGGTCCTCATCTGAACCATCATTATCACTAAATGTGATGTCAATAATGGTGGGACAAGGATGGTCCCCTACTCTAGCCACACTCCTCTATGATCGTATATACATTGATGTTTCTGGTGGGATAGCCTGCACCTGGCCGAATTGCCATGTGACCTAGTGCCAATAATATGGTGAAATTATATGGTATGACTGACTGACTAGGATGTGGTCCCACTACATCCTCCATAGCTACCTCCTATAGAATGACCTGACCCCATCTACCTATATGGCATCTAACAGATGTCATCTCTCCTCAAAATGTTAAATCTTTTGCTCCAAAATAGAAGATCATTAAGCCACTAGTCACACAAAAATGGGTATATGTGCACTCAAGGGTCACCTTATGCTAGGCCCTAGGGATATTTGATTGTTCGTGTACATGTTATGTAATCAAATTCCCATCCCTATAGAAGCATGTAGGCTATGATACTATGATACACATAGTGTACATATCACTTGAGGTTGTGGTACAAATGGGAAAGAATTCTCTAACCTTAGGTGTAGATGGTCCTCCTCTTCTCCATCACACAAATGCAATAGACAAGGCCCTTGTGCAGGTGAGAACCTCACCCATCAATAGTGATGTGCAATGCCACTATCGTGATCATCACACAACATGATAACAACACTATCATTTGACCCTACTCCACCCACCTCATATAAATGTGGTTGGAGGTCTCCTCAAGAATCATGAGGCTGATGTAGTACTATTGTGCTACCTATGCATCCTAAGCTAAGCGTCCCTCCTCATAAGACACCCACTCTCCATGGATGAGGAGTTGGAGATTGCATTAGACATCTCAAGTGTAATGGTCATCTCCTCTCTCAAGATGAAATGATGAGGTGTTTGTGTCCCATATCTCCATCAACACCATCAACATCAACAAATGAAAGTAGATCTCGGGCATTGGTATATACACACCATATCCCAACCCATTGTAGTAGGGTGTGATCTAATCACTGCAACTCCATTGCAGAAATAGCATAGCACCTTTTCCATGCTCATGGATCTCAAGAAGCTCCTACAAAACCAAAAAAATGACATTTCAACACAAAACTATCTCTACTCTACATCTTCTAAAATTCTCTTTCTCTATCTTTGAGATACCCACATGTCATGCAGACGTCTGTGCAACCCGTTGGTGTTTGAGGCCTACTTGGACAATGAAAGCAGATAGGTTGGATGTCAACATGATCAATGAACATCATCATGTGGGATACTAGTGTGTCCACAAGACACCATCATGTCAGTTGGATGCCTATGTTGCTTGTGTTTCTTCTAAGTTAAAAAAATGACCAAAAATGCAAGGCTAATGGAAAAATTTCCTTGTAACTTTTCTAGTGGGTTGCCCCTCTCCATGTCAATCTATAGCTGCTCGATCCTCAAAATTTGGAAGTCTCATTTGTGAGGCATTTTTCAAAAGTCAAAAAAATCATCATAGTGAATAGTGAAAATAACCTTCCATGGGCCCATGTTAGACATATATAGGTCAATTTTTGCCCATTTTTTACAGTGAAATTTCCCTTTCTCACCTTCCTATTTTTATCCACCTAATTGGGGGGCCAAAATAAGAGGGGTCATATACTCACTTCATCAAATTTTTCTTTTGATTCACCAAAAAAATTCTTAAACATTCTTCTCACTGTAGTAGTTTCTTTCGATTTTGAAACTGACCCAATTTTGAGTTTTGTAGAACCAAACTTCACTTAATTCATAGTTTCTTGTCGAGCTTGAACACTAGGGCCATCATCAGTATCCGCTTGCTTGACCTCTGTAGCCTATACAATATCCTTTTTTGTAAGAACTTGTAAAATTCAAAAAAATTACATTTATGTCTTCTTAGCTACTTTCGTGTAGCTTATTTTTCTCAAAAATAATCTCACTAAAGTGGGGGAAAAATGTAGTGTCACAAAATTGCACCTCGTGGCAATTTCATACTTTCTCATTTAGGCTCGCCACATTTATAATAAAAACCTATAAGTTATAATTTCATGATTCTAACTTCATAGGCAACAATGTTGAAGCACTAGCAACCTGGATGCCTAATTCTTGTAAAGTTTGAGTTGGACACATGCGCGACATGCTAGCATCCCCAAAATTTTCAATATTGAAACATGAATATTTTATATCCTTTTCCTATGACATGCATCATAACAAAAAGGAAGCATGTGTAACAACTCCTCCCGTCCATGCAACCTCACAAAACCTCATTTTTCACTCTTAAATAAAATCTATCTCATTATATTCTTCATCTTATTGCATTCTTCCCTCACCTCTCGCTCTGTCATTTTCATAGTGAAGTTTTGTTCGATTTCTTACTCAAGCAACAGTCAAGGCTTCTCTTGCATGCATTTCTATCACATCTGTCTATCCAAGAGGGGAGCCACAAGTTATTGGTAATTCTCTCTTGTTATTGTATCTTGTCTATTTGATCTTGTCTATATTATTTGTGATAGGGGTTCTCCTTGTAGGGTTTGTTTCTATTACTTGTCTTTTACATTTGTGATAGGGGTTCTCATCCTTTGTTGGATTTGTTTCTATCACACATCTTTTACTGTACATATTTTTGTCTATCTCTATCTATTTGATTGTCTATGGAGGTGGAAACACTAAAATGGTGGTTTGACTGAGGCAAGCCCTCAAACAACCCCCAACATTTTTCTCATTTTGTTTCTATGTAGATGTATAGGTTTGACAAGATGAACTTCTTAAACTTTGGGATTTTATTTTTTTTCATCAGAGATGACAATGCGGGGTGCAGACATCCCCATAGTGCACTATCATCCATGGACGAGGGCTAATCCTCTTGAGGTTAAAATCTATGATTTATGCACTTTTTATTTATGTATATTAGATATTTTAATTATATCATTTATCCTTGAAATTAAGTGATTTTTATTCTTCTCATTAGTAGTTTAGTATTTATTCGATTAAGTTGTACAAATATTGTTAATTCTAAATCCAATCACTTGATCTTTGATCTCTAAGGTAATTGAGGGTTATTTTATCTTTGAGACCCCATCATCTTGAGGGTAGAAAATCCCTTCCTTTATATATTATGTTTCATATTGAATCATCGTATAGTCTCACTTAGACATATTATGAGATAAAAAAATTGGAGTAGAAAAATATAGTGTTATGAATTACATTGAGATCCTATCTACCCCATCACATATTGCTAAATATCTAAATCTAGTGTGTATGCATCAATGGTTTCTAATTAATCTTTATAGTATGATATTGAAATTTATTTTTGAGATCCACCAGATTGGGACACATTTATACTAGACATATCATCCTTGTTTGTAGAGTCCCACATTACAGATTCAAAAGACACAATTGAGGAAATGTGTCTTCTATTTTGATGGAGTTGCATCACCATCATCTTATTTAGATGTGATTTTTATTCATCCTCCTCTTATTTTGTCATATTTTAACAAATTTTTGGATACATTTGAGTAGTGTTTGAAGACATCATATTAGAAATTATCATTGTCTTTATATTATGTGTAAAATTTAAAGACTTTCATCCTTCTTCGTACATATTCCTATTCAAAATATGAATACATCATGCATGCATTTACAATGTAGTTTCTTCCCAAGGGGAGAAATTTTATTCAACAATCATGGATCATATTTAGCATATAGTGTTGATAATATATCAATACTATAGGAGATATTATAAGGGGAGGCTACATATTCTCTTATCATATTAGTTTTGGGCAGGAGCATTACCTTGCATGGGGTTATTTCCTTCTCAATTTTTTGGGGGGTCACATAGACCTTCCCTCTTTCTCTCCTATCATAGGGAGGTGTGGTTTTATTATTCCTTGTCTTATAAGTATTCCTTATGATTTCATGATGATTCTTCTTCCTTTCTTCTCTCCTTGTACATTTTGATCATGCATCTTATCTATTTTAGAGAGGATTTTTACTTTCCACTAGATTTTCTCCTTTACTCCCTTTATGAGAAATTTGTATATAAGTACCTAACATGGTCTATTCGTTGGGGCCCATCATAATTTTATCTATTCTCCCTAAGTTACACTTAAAGGTGGGTGTTAGTGTAAATAGGGTATATATACATCTAGTTATCCTATCCATTTTTCTATGTTAGACCTATTCACACTTTTCTTAAGTTTACTTAGAAGTAATTCTCTTACTTTTCTCAGTCCATAAGGACTTTACACATGTCCTCACACTTATCCCATGTGCTATAATATGTAATGCATTATTAGAATGTTAGTTATCTACTCCTTCCTTCCTTCCTCCTCCTTTTCCTACTTATAGATGGATCCTAATTGTACATTCTTTATTCACTTTTTATAATATTTAACTTGGCTTATTATGGACATACTCACTTGTGTAAGCTATATTGGTTTTTTCATCCAACATATAGATCCTTAGGACTCCCACTACTTAATATATATCCAATAAAAAGATAGAAGGTGTAATTTTTTATTCAATATCATCTAATGCTAGGGAACATCCACAATGATATGCAAAACTTGCAAACTAAATTGTTGAAATGCACAAGACAACTAAGAGCAGGTGGTGAATCAATTGTATCAATTTTCTTTACTTCTAACCTTAATCTATTCCACTTTAACTCAATCTATTATAAAGTGTAAACATGTAATACAAATAACAAAAAGAAAACACCAGAGACACCAAATTTACATGGAAAACCCAATGAGGGAAAAACCATGGTGATGATTAGCTCACAATATAGTAATAATTCAATATCGGATACAAAGGCTCGCTGCCAGAAGGCTCACTACCTACAATAGGATTCATCGTCCAGAAGGAGGCTCACTACCTACAAAAAAAGAAAAGAAAAATAAAGATCCACCACAAAAGGTTCCACACCTTCGCAGCTTGATCAGAAGATTGTAGACACCATCAGCTCACTACTTTTAGGAATCTAACACATCAAAGTACTATTGTCTTGATTCTCTCTTACACACTTTTCTTTTCGCACTTGTTCATACACTTCACTTTCTTGTTCTTCAATTCGCAACATCTTGACTTGCTTTTATACCATGTTCAATACTAGAAGCATTCTCCAAGGTCAGCTAAACATCCTTCAATTTACAAATTCAAATTAGGTCAGATACTCAACATTCCTACGGTGGATAAGAATGAGAGAGGACCAATTACACATTTAATTAGGACCTAGACAACATCTTGGATCAATCACACACTTCCTTAATTCGATGCAAAATCTTTATGTAACGTGAAGACACCAGGCTAGCCAAACCTAATGAAAACACCAATGATCTTTGAAGTACTCACATCTCTAGCAAGATGATCACACGTGGATTACTCAACATGCTTCACTAGACATTTTACCATCTCTAAGAAACCTTCAGGTACATCCACAACAACTGTAACAATCTTCATTCATAGAATATTCTTCAATAGTCCAACCAAACCAACCAACAACACAGAGGAGCTCTGGAGCAAGTCTTCTGAAGTGCCCAATCACAAGCACATATGTTAGAACACATAAAACAACAATATGAATCATCTCCCAAATTTGAAAGATCTGAAACAAAACATCAGAAGACTGCAGAGCCAAAACATTTCTCCTGGCCCACAAACAAATATTTTTGTCAAACTAGTTCACACACCAGTGAACACATCTTTCATTCTTTATTGATCCAAAAGCTAAAACTTAGGATATATTATCAATTGAGGCTCATTAAAAATACCACAGATCTACAAAGGCATAGGATCAACATAGAATAAAAGGAGAGCACAATACCGGAGCACACTTAGAACAAACACTCAACACTGCCTTCATTATTTCTTAAATTTTCTCAAAAGCACTTAGAAAAAACACAACTACTTCATAAATATAGCTCCATGTACTCTAAGAACTTCTACAGTATCTCAACTATACAAGTACCATCTACCATCAAACTGAACTATGTTGACATCAATGATAATATTAATGACAACACCACCAAATGCATCCATACTTGAAACATAAATCACTACAACATAACTCTCACTGCTAGTCTCAATAGCTTCTCCAATTTCACATCATAGAAGATAAATATTAAAGATCTTGAATTCTATTACCAAAAAGTAAATAATGAATTACAATAAGAACAAATGACAAAAAATATAGTGATCATAATGGATCCACGCAAACCTTGAGTCTCATGTCACATAAAAATATACCACCAAGAATAAACACAAGAACATAGACAAGACCATAGAGGGATATTGAAAATAAAATCCATGTAGCAATGTCCTTCTACCAACACCTCTAAGTGTTGAAGTTGTGACATAGTAGATTTCCTTCACTAAATCCCAAATAGGAAATCATTATCAACATCTAACTATTCAACTCAAAGATAAAAAATATAATGTGAAGCAATAGACCAACTATAATTTAAGCCTCTAAAACTAAAATATTCATTCCAAAAACCAATGGAATAAGCCTAAAACCATCCTCTACAATCCTAAAAATTATCTTCATAACATATTGATATACACAAGGAGACAAATAAACAATAAATCATACTAAGTAATCCTCAAATAGGCCCTATAGAACTAACATACAAATCTCAAGATTCATTCCATGAGAGGACAAAGAATAATTATATACATCCTAACTACACAACTTATAAATCTCACAATGCAATATACAAATTCAACATCACATTAAAAATTATTTCAAACAAGGAAAAACATAGATAAAAATGTATTATTTTTAGGCTCAACACAATAACTCACAATGTACACCAATCAAAGGAACTAACAAACAAATCAAATCAAATTTTAAGTGAATAAATCACATATAAAAAATTACATACCTAGTCCACTATGAAGTTCTTAGAAAATTATCTTTGTCTCCTATAAGAAGTAAAAAATTGGACACTATGGGCACAATATATGACCTATTGAAACAATGAGAGAAAGACTAGCTTTTGTAATATTAGAAACTACATATTCTTTATATTTAACATTATGTTTTGGACTCACTTTTTCTTATACCTTGCTTAGCATATTTTTAGGTTAATTTTAGCCTTTACCTTAGGATTATTTTTACCAAGCCACCAAGGCCTCGCCTCCCATGGTCATTTAAAAAAAAAATCATTCTCCAAATGTGTTGACCCCATGATTTTTTAGTGGTTTTCCCTTTCTAGAGATAAAAATATCCAAACACTAGCATGATAGATAGATGTTTGCATGATGCACCACTGTCCTATGATTTTTTCTTATTAGTGGTAATTTCTAAGCCTTTTACCACCTTCTTCCTATCTAAGTTGGTGGTAACGACTTAGGATGGATATAAAAATCCCTATATCTCCATTGTATCCTCTTAGTCTTCATTTTTAATGGATCTCTTTCATTTACATGTGTAGTTTATCAATATTTCACTATTTATCTCTCTCTCTCTCTCTCTTATCTCTCTAAATTTTAAGATCTCTACCAGAATTTAATAGATTCCTATAAATGCTCTCTCGCATTGGTTCCTCTTATGTGAGTACACTAGAATACTAAATAAATATTCTTAAATGTCATGTAATTCAACAAAGTCCTTGTCCCCTTGGGATCCATTCTTGTTTTCTTTATTCTGACATTCTCTACTTTCTTATTTATTTTTATAGCATGCTTTGTTAGTTCCCTTGGTAATTTTAAATTTCCATCTCCTTGTTATTACTCTCATTTTCAATCTATTTTTATATTTTCACTACTCTTTCAATTCCTATACACACTTATGATAGGATCACACATACTATTTTATCATTTCCTATATCTTGGCTAAATATGGAGGTTGAAAAAACCTAAGGTCTTGACCATTTGTGGGAAATTGCTTAGCATACCCAAAAATTCTCCTCTCCTTGGCTACAAGTTTTTATTTGGATATTCTCATAAATGAGGGTTTACATTCCTTTTCTCCTTTTCATTATTGCAATTAAATCTTTAGATTAAATTATGTTTATTATGCTTGGAATTCCTACTAGTTCTCTCTCTTTGTCTTTTGTGTAGCTAGATGTAGATTCTAGAGATTGAAGTAAGTTTTATAGTCAATAAAATAATGAAATCCATATATATGATAGAAAGTTGTGAAATATTCATGTTTCTTATCCAATGTGTTTGGATTTAGATTCTCCATCCTTTTCTATTTACACATTTGAATTCAA
This sequence comes from Sequoiadendron giganteum, assembly GCA_007115665.2. Taxonomy (NCBI): domain Eukaryota; kingdom Viridiplantae; phylum Streptophyta; class Pinopsida; order Cupressales; family Cupressaceae; genus Sequoiadendron; species Sequoiadendron giganteum. Next base: position 124,189,755 of record CM021109.1, on the reverse strand, counting down.
ATTTTAAATTATATACTTCATATTCTAGTAAATTAGCATTTTCTTCCCCAACTCTACTAATATATTATGAAAATTTAAAAGAACACTTTTTTATTATTACAACTTCCATATAATATTTTCTAAGGAAACAAAATTTTGAAAAATCGGTTATACTAAAAATTGATACTCCAAAATATATTGTTTTACTCTAAAAATGTAGAAAATTTGACTCCTTCCAGAGAAGTTATGTCTTCCCCCAAAAATATCCTTGTATAGGCTTCACAAAATACAACTAGTGTTTGTTGGGTGGTTCACTAGTGGTGTTTATAGTTGTAGTGGAAGATAACTGACCCTACCTAAGTAGTGAAATATAGTAGGATGACATTGGAAAGTGCCTCCTTGGGTAGTGGTGGATGAGCATCACCTCACCCTAGTGGTGAAATTTGGTGGGGTGACATCATAAATTTTGTGGCGCTAGTAGTGGTGTTTAGTGGCATAACCTCCTAGTTGTCACTAGGAGATTAACCCCCTATATTTTGGTAGTGTATAAGGGTTATCCCTCGCAAGAACATGGGTTGGTCCTATTTTAATTTTTCTAAATATTAAATATCTAGCCCTAATGAATCAAAATGTAGCGGAGGGGGACCAACCACACCAAGGCTCCAGGTCATAGAGATCCAACAACAGAAGGCTACCCTAATCTACCTCAAGTTGCACAAGTGTTTGATGCTAAGGGTAGAGAATGAAGAGGACTCTTAGTGCTTCTATCAATTTACTGACCTGAAGGTTATTTTTGGACTAGGTGATTAGGTTTTTGTAACCCAGATTGTGACTCTATCAACTCTCTACTAGAGGACAACAGATGACAACATGACACTCTAGCATCTCATAGGTTCACTATCATTCATATGGATAGAAAGTGAAAAAGAATAGTCAGAGGTACTAAAAGACTACTAACAACTTGGCTACTAAATTTTGAGGTCATAATGAAAATAAGAAATAACTGAATAACTGAAATAATTAATATGTTATAAGAAGTGACAAGAATAAGAGAGGTAATAGTTCAAATCACAAAAGGTCCATTTCTCTCGCAATCTCCACACGAATGAACTAAATACACACAAAAAAGTAGGGAAAAATGTTGGGGTTGTTTCAGGGCTTGTTGTAGTCAAACCCTCGTTTTGGTGTTTTCACCTCCATGGATAGCCAGATCGATAGAGAAATAGAAATTTGGTAAAGAAAGTATGTTGGAAAGGAAAAGATAGCAAACACTACAAGAAGCACTATGATACTCAAATCCAACAACAATGAGATAGTAATAAAATGATACCACCCTTGGCCAAAGGCACTCAAGGCCAATGAGACAAGAATGCAAGTCTACAACCATGGAAAATTTGACGTGGCCACAATGACACCAAAGGAAGTCTCGTAAGACACCGAGTTGCAGCTTCTGTGGTAGATGTGAAATTTTTTGTGATGTTGGAGAGAAAGCATTGATAGTGTAACAAGTAGCCAAGAAGCATGAGAGGATGTGTGAATCATCCAAAATGTGAAGAAGCTTGTTCCAAAGTGTGTAGAAGAATGAATGAGAATGAGAGATAGTTATTTGAAGGTGGTTTAGGAGGGAAAGAGCCATTCAAAGGTCGATTAGGAGGTGTAGATACGTTGCACTTTGGCCCTAATGGAAACTGTAATGCCTCTACAGATTCCAAGGGAAGGAATCTTGTCAGGATGGTAGTGTACTGCATAGACATGTGTGCATCGTGCTTGCATCTCCAATAGAAATTCCCCCATCGACACTATAGACAAGCACCAAGTGGATGGAGTACAGATGGAGGATGTGGAATTACATTATCAAGTTTGATTTTTCTAAGGTGAAGGGTGTAAAAGGGGAACTTGCAAGGGGGTGCAAATTCACGCCTATACATTTTCCCCCACTTTAGTGAACATGAGTTCCAATGAGTGTTTGGTAAAGTAGGTTGAAAGAGTTACAAGAAAATATACCTGAACCATCAAGGAAGCAGATCACAATTTGGCATGCTCAAAAGTGTAGGGAAAAAAATGGCTCCACAGGTACTCGGTCCTAAAGAGAGTTGAACAAAGTGCACTGGAGGCCCATAGTCCAATGATGAACAAATATTGTAAGATGAAAGTGCTTCATAGGTCCTCAGACTTGCAAAGAATGTGCCCCCTAGCTACTCATTCCTGAAGGAAGTTTGATGTGAGGGACTCCATAGAGTTGGATTGGAAAGAAGCTTCACAAGTGCACCTGCAAAGCAACATGTTAATCCATAGAAAAAACATGTTAGATATCAAAAATAAGCCATGCAAGAAGACAAGCAGACAGTCACGCAGACTGTCAAAAGTTGAAGGAAGATATTTTAAAGGGGTCACTCGAGAACCCTTCAAAAGAAAAGGGTTCCACTCAAGGGACGCTCTGTTTGAAAGTGATAACAATATTTTTCATTAATCAATTCAACATCAAGGAATCCTTTTGAAATATTTCACTTCATCAAGGAATTTGAAAAGAATAAATTCCCCCATGAGGGGAAATCCAAGACCTCTCCCATAGGAAAAGGTGCTTCCACCTCACAGGAAAGTTTCTCCAATTCTTTCTTTACCAACCCATGATGAAGGAAAAGTATTCCGCTAGGGGTCCTTGTTGAGGAATGCGATTTTTGAAAAATGTTAAAGATAAAGATTATCAAGAAAAGATTTTTCAGCCATGGAATGCATTTCTTGAAAATCAATGCAGTGTGAGAGCCCCCCCTTAGGATGGTGCATGTCAAACACAAAGTCACATGACATCCTAAGGAGAGAAAATCAAGAATGATAGTGATGTTGTGGCTCATCGAACTTAACGAGATGTAACCATGGTAATGTTTTTACACACATGAGGGACAACACATGAGCACCACAACATCACAAAACAAGAAAGGAAAAGATAAAGAGAAAGGAAAAATAATGACATAATAAATGAGAGATAGGGGGATCTGATATTTCAAGGTTAGAGTTGCTCATAAATATAGATAAATAGATAATAATATATAAATGAAATTTCATCAACCCCCTACTATATCAAACCATGTGAAGACAAAGTGAAAATTAAAAAAATTGGGTCAACATGGAAGGGAGGCCTAAATGCCCCCAACACTTTGCATCGTCCATAATTGTTGAAAATCAATACATGACAAAAAGAAGAATAATGTGACAAATAGAGGAATTTTTATGACATAAAAACACTCCTATATCCAAGCACCTACAAGGCTGACAAGGTTCATCTAGGAACATATAAAAAAAGCACAAGAGAACACAACACACACACACAAACACATAATCTAATCTACAAATAAAGAAGAGACGCATTCTAGTCCTCATCAACCAGGAGTTCGTCATTCTCCCAATTTAGATCACTTTAAGGGGAGTGTGAACAAGCCTGTATGGGAAGAATATCAAGGGGGGAACCCTTCAACCCTCGTACAAAAGGAGCCAAGGAAGAAGGCCCCTCGAGGTTTTCTCCAGTTAGTTCCTGTGAGGTGAACATCATTGATTTCATGAAAATCACTAATAAGGTTAAGACATCATCTACAGATTTTAATGTACACTTTACAAGAGTGTCATGTGTCAACTCGACAAGTGATGGAGGTATCACCTGAGATCCAATGCTAGGCTCACCAAAAGTTTTCAGAGCAGCGACAAACTCCAAGGATGTTGGCATTTCCTTCATCACTATGATGATGCAAGCCAACACAAAACCACCCTCTTAAGAAGGTGAATCCTTCTTCTCACCCCCATTTCAAGTAGGTTCATCCTCCATATTTTGCTTCATTAGATGATGTGAAATCCCCACAAATGAGGCAGAGGGCATGGAGGAAGAGGAGAAAACCATGACAGACACAACCAAGGTGTTCAACATGTCTATGGGTTTTGAAAAGGGTGGGATGTTCGGAAGGGACATCAGAAGGGGATGATCAACTAAAGGAGAAATGAATACCTACACCTTCTTTGGGTGAGGTTTTTTCATTCTCACAAGGGGAGTCAGGAGAAAGAATAAAGCAAAGGTAACTAAAGCAGGAAGAGCGGAAGAGGAGGAAACAATAGAAGATATTGAAGTGGGAGCTACTGGATCATCTTCCTTCTTCTGCAAGGTAGCCATCTCAGTGGTCAGATTCTTCTTCTGATGCTTGTGCTCGCACACAAGGTGGTTTTATGACTCCAATTGTTAGAGGCTACAGCTTGATATGGGACGAAAAACTCTTGTTCATCCATCAAAGTATCTATCATAGCTATTTTTGGTGGAGGGAATCTTGGATGGGAACAGGAGGAAGAGATGGAGAGGATGATGGAACAACAGCGGGGGGAGAAAACTTTGAGGCCTCAGTGGCAGGCCTCTTCCCATTCACTATCCTAGAGCTAGGAGAATTAGGAGGTCACAAAGGATAATACATAGAAAACACTCCATGAGGAACCTTCCCCTTACCATACAAATCAGGTCGAGGCACATGGGCAAGACAAGAATTTCAAACACTAGATGCTTGGGCTTTCACTAAACGAGCACCATTGGACTCCCCAACAAGCGCATTGGAGAAGAAGTCAATGGCACCACAACAAGGTGAGAGGAAGCAGTAGGCAAGACAACAAAGGAGGAAGAAGAGGATCCTTGAGTAGACTTCTACTCCTCCCTATTTTGAATGGTACATGAAGCCTCATGTTGCGCCTTCATGGAAGCTCTATGTAAAATGTCATAGAGAGAAGGAGGGTATCTCACCTTTGGTGTTATGCCCCCACTCTTGTATTTCACATAAGTTCCATACATCAAGTCCATCCTAGGAGGGAGTGAACCAACAGGGGCAGGCCAGAAGTGATCCAATGAGTATCCCCCATGCGCAATCATTAGTTTATAACTAGTGTCGTGGACTACTTGCATAGAACCCTCATGGGAAAACTTCAAGTACTTATGAATTATCGAGTGAGCTGAAATCATGGAAACCAACCAGGGGATGCCTAGTTTCACTCTGAACAGTTTAGACCTTGGGATGATGTCAAAGAGTGCATTCACAACCATGTGTCCAACCAGGACTGACAAGGTGATACAACTGATGGGAGGGACATAAATCCCATCATGTGTATGTATAGTTCTTCTAGACTCATCATATCCATCCTTATGTAAAACATTTATCAACATGATTTCCTCTGTAATGACATTCACTCGACATGTAGGGTCAATACGAACACCAGTTATGGTATTCCCATTGATACATGTAGGGACGTACAAAGGGGATGGTTCTCTATTGGAGTTCATCTTAAGATCCTATGAGGTGAATTCTATAGCAAGAGATATGCTTGCAGGTTGTGTAGATGAGATGGGAATATGTAAGAAGGAAGCCATCTTTACGTGTACTAGATAAAACTTTTTCAAAATCCTCTAAGGGTTTAGACGGTGACCGACTCAAGGTTTCACTTCATAATTCTTGGGGAACCTCCCAACTACACGACTAGGGGTTGTAGGTAGGGTTGCAAGGCTAGGCGCCCTGCAAGACACACCCACAACACTCCTAGGATATAACGGAAGGGTCTTTCAACACTAACAAAAAAAACCAAAATGTTCATGTTTAGTTCACCAAAACGTAGAGGACAGGGACTGACCACACCAAGGCTCTAGGTCACAAAGAGCCAAGAGTAGAAGGTTTCTCTAATATACCTCAATTTGGATAAGTGTTTGATGCTAAGGGTAGAGAATGAACAGCACTCTCAGTGCTTCTATCAATCTGTTGACTTGAAGGTTATGCTTGGACTAAGTGAGAAAATCTATGGAATGCGAGTTGTGACTCTATCAACTCTCTACCAGAGGACAACAGTGTGCAATAGGGACAATAGTGTAGCACAATGGCATCTCATAGGTGTGTTGTTTTCCATACGGATAAACAATGAAAAAGAACAGTTAGAGGTACTAAAAACCTACTAACAGCTTAGCTACTGAAGTTCAAGGTGATAATGAAAATAGGAAATGAATGAATAATCAAAATACTTAATATGCTATAAGAAGTGACAAGAATAAGAGAGGTAAGAGTTTGACTCATGAAAGGTCTAGTTCTCCTACAAGCTCCACATGAACGAAGTAACTACATAAAAACAAAGCGAGGAAAAATGTTGGGGTTGTTTTGGGGCTTGCCACAGTCGAACCCCTGTTTTGGTGTTTCCACCTCCACAGACAACTAGGCTAATAGAGAAATAGAAATATGATAAAGAAAGTATGTTGGAAAGGAAAAGATACCAAGAACTACAAGAAGCACTATGCTACTCAAATCCAGCAACAATTAATAGTAAGCAAATGATACCACCCTCGACCAAAGGCACTCAAGGCCAATGAGAGAGGAATGCAAGTCTACAACTGTGGTAAAGTTGCCATGGCCACAACGACTCTGAAGGAAGTCTTGCAAGACACCAAGTTTCAGATTTTTTGGTAGATGTGAAGAATGTTGTGATATTGGAGTGAAAGTGTTGATAGTGCAACAAGTAGCCAAGAAGTATGAGAGAATGTGTGAATCATCCAAAACGTGAAGAAGCTTTTTCTAAAGTGTGTAGAGGAATGAATGAGAATGAGAGATAGTAATTTAAAGGTGGTTTAGGAGGGAAAGAGTCATTCAAAGGTCAATTAGGAGGTGTAGATACATTACACTTCAACCCTAATGGTTAATGTAATACCTTTGCAGATTCTAGGCGCAGGAATCCTGCTAGGATGGCAGCATTCCGCATAGACATCTATACACTGTGCTCGTATCTCTAACAAAAATTCCCCCATTGACACTATAGACAAGCACCAAGTGGATGGAGTACAGATGGAGGATGTGGAATTACATTGTTGGTTTTGATTTTTCTCAAGTGAAGGGTGTAAAAGGGGAACTTGCAAGGGGGGTGACAATTCATGCCTATACACAAAAATTTATATTCTTTAAATTTTTGTTGGTTATACAAAAATTATGAAAGATTGGTGTAGACTATAAGATATTCCAATGAATATTCCTATATTATAAATTACAACTAGATTTGTGATATTAGTGAATCACATGGATCATAAATCTATATATATTTCCTACACTTGTATAGACATTTTGACCTATAGGTTTCTTCAAGGGAGTGAAAATGATAAAAAAAGGTTTGACCCCAAACATAGTCATGTTTTATATGGATCCATAGGTTTCTAGGTTTTCTAGAATCAATGGTGAGGTTTATTTTTTCTAAGAAGTCTCCAAAAAAATCTCACAAAAAATCCCAAAAAGAAAACCAAATTTTCAAATCTCCATCAAACCCTAGATCTATAGCAACCAAGTCTACAAGCACATATTTGACCTTAAAAATTATTATAGTATTTTTTTGCAAGGCCATGGATTCAACTATGTACATAAATCTACTCATACTAAGGGTTAAAAAATGGGTACATCTCCCCTCACAACCTAAAAACTAGAATCTAATACTTAATTAAAGGAAATTTTTAGCCACAATAAAATATTTCCACATAACCCCAAGAAGAAGAAGGAGGAGGAGGAGGAGGAAACAAAATAAGAATAAATGAGGAGGAGGAGGAGGAGGAGGAGGAGGAAGAGGAGGAAGAGTAGGAGGAAGAAGAAGAAGAAGAAGAAGAAGAAGAAGAAGAAGAAGAAGAAGAGGAAGAGGAGGAGGAGGAAGAAGAGGAGGAAGAAGAGGAGGAGGAAGAAGAAGAAGCAACAAAAGAAGAAGAGGAAGATGAGGAGGAGGAGGAGGAGGAGGAGGAGGAGGAAGAAGAGGAGGAAGAATAGGAGGAAAAATAAGAGGAAGAAGAAGAAGCAACAAAAGAAGAAGAGATGAAAGCAGAAAAATGAAATAAAAAAAGGAAAAAATTATCATTAAGGACAATGGTTTTATAAAGATGGAGGAAATTTTATGCTCCTAACCCTATAGTGTGTATTTATTTATGATTATTTTTCTTGTGGCTACATTAAATCTTAAATAAGTTACATAATCATTATTATAATTATATATGTGTATTTAGGTTGTCCTAGGAGTTATAGTTAAGTATCTAAGGTAGCCTAGGTGGTATCCAAAGCATAAGTATGGTATATATAGGAGGTATAGGTTATTTATTATCATGATGTTGAGTATTATGTTATTTTTGAAGACTATTGGAGGTATCCCCCTCAAAGAAGATTAAGATGTTACCCCCTTGAAGTGGCATTCATTATCAAGTATTTGTAGCATATTTATTATCATATTCTTCTTATAATTCCTAGGATGGCATAAGTGCATATATATGATTATAATAATAATTATGTAACTTATTTAAGAGTTAAGGTATCTAAAATATGACTACCCATAACATGATACACACTATATGGTTCAGGGCATAATAGTCTCCATGCAAAGCTTATGAAAAATCAAGGTCTTTAACTACACTCTATGTGAAAAATAAAATGAGAATCATGTAACCACAAATTTTAAATTCATTCTTCCTAACCTCACATATGAAACCACAAGAGATAATCAACCTTATCTAGCAAGACATATATTACTTAAGAAAACCTCAACAACAATCTATGTGCTTTATTTTATATAAATAAAATTACACAAAACTATTATGTGGTATTACATAAACCATGTCCTCATCATTTAATTTTAGTAATAATATTTATAATATTAAATATTTTCCCAATATGCAACCCACATTAAATATTTATCTCAATGCTACATATAACACACAAAGTGTCTCCAAGAATGTTTCATCTGATTTATGCACCCCTATATTTCTTAGGTGCACCATAAGTAAATATTAATTTACATTATAAGTATTGTGTCAAGTGAATGATACACCTTTTTCTAATAAGATATTAGACCATTACTTGTTCCTATTTTTGTAGGAACGGAAATTTTAGTTAGTAGTGTCCTATGACACACACAAAGATAAAGAATATGGAAAGTGTTCCTTAAGGTACTCTTGAGAGTTTGATGTATTTTATGGTTTTTATTATACGAGAAATTGTACTAGTGGTGGGAGTATTGAGATACTTTATGGCTAATCTTGGATGAGATCATCGAGGTTTGGTGAAGGAGCTCTTCAAGTATTTGTGAGGTACTTATAATTTTTTAATTTTTTATATGATGATTTTATAGAAGATCAAAATTTAGTGCATATTCATGGATTTATGACTTCAAATTTGGAAGGAGATATCAATACTAGAAGATCCACCAAAGGGTATATTTTTAGTTTATTTGGTGGTTCTATTAGTTAGATGAGTAAGTAAAAGGTTGTGATTGTTTTGTTCATTATATGGGTCAAGTAAATGATAACCACTCATGCCTATAAGGAGGCTATCTAGATTAAGAGATTGTGTTTATATGTGGGATTGAGTCAAGAAGATATTAAAGTTCTTTTATTCTAGTTGTAGAGTGTCATATGTCTAGGAAAGAACTTGACCTTTCATAAGAGGACAAAGAACATATATCTCCACTAAAATTTTATTCATGATATGGTAAAGGATGGGAGGGTGATGCTAAACAAGGTTGAAACTTTTAATAATGTTATAGATTGTTTGATAATGTTGGTGAGTGCAAAAAATTTCAAGTGGTGTAGTAATTGTATGGGCCTAATGGTCCCTAGTAACTATATTTTATTGTTAGATTATCCTTTTTCTCTTTGCAAGGTATTTGACAAGTGGGAGAATGATATGAAAGTGGTTTCAAACTTGCATCCTAATTTTTTATATTATTGATTATTTATATTTGTTTGTTACCTTTTCCTCACATGAAGAAAAGGAAATATCACTTTGAGGTAACACTCTTGGCAATATATTAGATATTTTTGTAAGTGTCTAAGAAGTTGTAAGAGAATCTAATTCCATTATTATCTGCAAGATAATATTATGATATTATAAGATGAAAATTACTTATAATGGCATGTGTAAGAGCATGATTTAGAGTATTTACATTGAAATCTACATTACTATATTCTATGGCACACATAATAGGAATTAAATATGAAATATTCTATGAAAATTATGATTGGTATAACATATTCCATTTTTATAATACAAGACAATGACCAACTTAAGCATTGGAATTTGGGCTAAATATGGTGTCACACTTAGTTCATAGTTTTGGAAATCTACACTTGGTTTGTATTTTGATTTTCTTATTATTAGAAACTAGACATGGAGATTTCATTGTGATTTGTTTAGGTATCATTATGTTCTAATAATTTCTCTATATGTCTTGTTGGTGATACTCCTATAAATGTTTCTACTTTACAAGTGTATTTTAACCATATTGATTACTGAGCAATAAATTAATTTTCTTTTGAGTGTGGGTTTTTCTCTCAAAAGGGTTTCCCCATATAAATCATTAGGTAATGGTATATTTTATTGTTTCATTTTTATTGTAATTGTATGATCTAAATATTTTTGCACATACCTCCTCACATATAGTGTAGGAAGTTTATTTTATACCTCTACTTACTTTCATTCCTATGGGGTGTTTGAGAGCATAAATTAAAACAATAATACGAAAAAACTAGGAGTATGTTAAGATCTATTAATTAATGAAAAAAAATATGTTGAAAAAATTAATTATTAATTTATATTTGATAAATAGATCTCCTACTTATTCTCTTATTAACAAGATACCATAAGAAGTGTGAGAAATAAATTAGCCTTCTATTAAAATCCTAAAGTGTTTGGCAATAAGGATTATTTTCATGTGCCTAAAGGAAAATGGTCTTAGGCTTCAAAGTGGAAAAATGTGTTTTCATTGGTTATAGTGTTAATTTTGAAGGCTATAACTTTGGAATCCTCCAACTCATTTTTTTTTAATAAATGTGGCTTTTAGAGTAAGTGCTTTCCTAGATCTAGAACTCAATGGCCAAAGTAAAAGAAGGAAATCATGCGCTTTGATATAAAAGAAGAATTTTAAGGTGCATATAAACATGAACATGCTAGACGAGAAGGGGCTTTAGATGAAGACAAATATTTAAAAGAAATTTCAAAAGAACATAGAGAGTCTCTTTCTCCACCACCTTTAGGAGACTCTAGAATAAAGTTGAAATATATATCCCACTAGATTTTTTAGTAAATTTTCTTTACCCTATTCTAATGATGAACCTAGATTTGGAAAGGAATTTTTCTCTTCTAATGAGATCAAGTCTTGGAAAGAGGTCATGTTTTGTGCAATAATATCCTTGCATAAATATAGGACTTAGGATTCGATTGATTGTTTTGAAAGAATAAATCCAATATGTTGTAAATGGGTGTTTAAAAAGAAATTCAATTTAGATTGTAAGGTGGATAAATACCAAGGATTTTTTTTCCTATTTCTAGATTAAGTTCCATCATATTTATTCTTTTAATTTTTAAGTAGAGAAAATGGATATGAAAATTACTTTTATATAGAGATATCTATAAGAGGATACTTACTTCTTAGCTTGATAATTTTGCACTAAGGGAAAATAAAAATTAGTTTGTAAGGTAATAAAATCCTTATATGGCTTGAAATAGTCTGTTGAATGTGGTGTCAAAAGTTTGATGTCTATATTTTGGGTCTTCAGTTTGTTGTAGTCAACCTAACCATTATGTTTATTATAAATAGATTGACAACCATTTTGTAATTATCGTATTTTATGTAGATGATATTACTCTCATTGGGAATAGTAGATATGATTAGAGAATTAAAAAACAAATTATTAATGAAATTTGATATGAATATTTAGGAGATTCTAAATATATTGTAGGCGGTGAAATTAAAACAGATCAATTTAATAGGATTATTTGGTTGAACCAAAGGAAATATGTTGAAATAATTTGCAAAGTTTCAATATTTGTAGGGGAGTAAAGTAGTGAAATTACCCCTTCTATTTGGCACAAAATTATTGTTGGAACAATTTCCTAATTCAAATTAAGATTTAGAAAACATGTATAATGTTCCTTATGCTAGTGTTGTAGGAAATACAAAAAGTTTACAATATTTTTTATTAATCCAAATATTGCTCAAGTAGTTGGAGATTTGAATAGATTAATGTCTAAATTTTACAAGGAGCATTCAACCTATATGAAAAGGTAATTTAGGAATTTACAGGGAACTTTTGATTATTCTATTTGTTACCATGGAATAGGTATGTGGGTAGGTTATTGGACATAGAGGGCTTTATTGATGTAGTTTGTGATGGAGACTTGGATAAAAATAGGTCTACAAGTGGCTATATATTTTTCCAATTTTAGGGAGCTATTAGATAGATGAGTGAAAGAAAATAAGTGGTCGTCCTTTATATTGTACTAAAAATCTATATATAGATATTATAAATGCTTGTACAGAAGCAATGTTCTTACAAAGATTTTTCTCAAATGATTTTTAAATAAAATAATGATTATCTATTGTAATACTATTAGTGTCATTATTTTGGAAAAGTAACCCACTTTCCATGCTCATAAAAATAATATTAATGGTCAACATCACTTTATTGAGGATATCGTTGAAGACAACAAGGTCGCGATATAAATAGTTACGCATTTATAAACACTAGATTCTCTCACTAAGCTAGTGAGGATTGATAAGTGTATTTGGTGTAGTGAAGGGATGGAGATTTCTCTCCTTAGTAGTTAGCATAAGTTTTTTAATGCTTTTCTAATGTATACAATAACTAGGACAATTTTAATACTAGGTGTGTTGTACACCTTGAAATTCCTAGTAACAATGCTAGAATACTATTGTAACATTAGGATACTCATTAGACATAGTTAAATTCTAATTTTTTATATATTCAATGTCCCTTTTGGTGACACATCATATTAATTTGCAAACTTGACATGAGGTTGTATGAACATTAAATTGGGAATTATAAAGTTGACCATTATCCTTGAAAATAATAATCCACTTTGGGAAGATGAAGAGTCACAATTCACAAAAATTATACCTCTCATGCATGTTACCCTTGGTGAGGTAGAACCCTTTTTCATGTAACTCATCCTTACATGTTTTGATTTAGGACATGTCATTTGGGCCCTTCCATGGATTTTACTATCACTTGGTGGTTTTTCTCAACGATAAAATCTAAATATTAAAGGCTTCAGTGAGTAGTTTTGGTATCAAAAGTTGGGAGAGTGTTGAAGTGTTGTTTATTTTCTTTAGGTTTGAAGAGGTTATTACAACACCAAATTGGTGGATCCCTTAAGTATTTTTCTTCTTTTTCTAAGATTAAAATAGCGAGATCTTTATTTGGTATTATATTTTTCCTAAAAGTATTTTCCTAGGATATATATGGTGTTAATTTGTTTGTGTGAGTTTTATTGCTGATGTTGTTAATATTTTTTTATTCTAATATCTTTGTTATTATTGATTACATAAGTAATTAAGATTATATTTAAGAAAATTTTATTGCTTCTATTCAAATTTTCTAACTACTAGTTTAAAAAATAATTGACATAGAGATGATTTAATGGAAGGTGATCCTTCTAATACGATTGGTTGAGATTTGAAGCTTTAATGCTCTACATACATATGTATTTATATATTAATTTATTTAGATGGTGTCTCTCACTTGGGGGAATATCCTTTAGTTTATTGGCCACTTTATATTATATTCATATATATTTCCAAGATGTTCCATATGATTTCAAAATTATTATGATTACTTTTAGCATTTTTTATCACATATTATTCACATGATCTTCCTATATGATGCTTATATGATCTTCCATGATTACATTTCTCACATCTTATGATTGTATGCTTAGATAATCATCATGCTAACCATGATCATATCATTTTCTAGCATACTTATGCTTCTCATATATTTTCCTAACACTAATCATGATAGTATTATAAAATTATTTGCACTTACATGATACTTTATCTAGCATTCATTGCTATTTGTTCAATTGCCCTAGTTGGAGGGAAATATTGGGGGCATCTTACTACCTCTCATTATATGTTCTTTTATATGCATACATTAGTATCTCTTCATGATGTCACATGATGCTATCATTATATTTCTATATTCATATTGTGATTTCCATGGTTGATATCATTTTACATATAATTTATACTCTCGTATATTTTAATTATATTCTTTGAGTGCAACTAATTGGAGGGTTCATATAAGGTAATTGGTGTTCTTTCTTTGAGTATATAAATAGTGATTCACATGATTCAAATTCATTTAATAGATGGTAGTGTTGTCACATAAAATTGCACCCTACTAAACGAGAGTTCAATGTTCTAATGACACAATGGAAACAAACTCAAGGTGTGAGACCTTGCACGAATGAGGTTGAATCTCTAGAGAAGGTTGGATTCCTCTTCTAAACTAGGTGCAAATGTGTTGGTCTAACCCAACACATGAAACCTATTACTATGCTAATCTAACATATCACAAAGGAAAAAGGGATAGAAGCATAACATGAAAATGAAAGAGAGGTGATGCACCAAGATAGAAAAGTTTTTTCTTCTTTGCTTCATATTGCACAAAATATCAAAAAATCAGCTAAAACAAACATTCAGACATGAAGGTAAGAAATTTTTACTCAAACATGCAAGAAAAAACTATGATAATATTAATATTTTATTGATATGAGGCATAAAAGATGGACTTTACAATGATAGAATGCAAGATACAATGTCTACAAAAGAAAACTGTGAGAGGAGCCCAAAATAAGAAGAACCCCCAAAAAATATACTTGAGTGTTGCTTTTATAGATCAAGCACAACTTAGATGAATACAACTCAAACCCTAACCCAACTAGGGTTAGCAGTCAAAGAGATCTAATCAAGGAAATACTTGCTATGAAATTCATGCCAAGAAGATCCTAGAGAGAATAAATCCTACATGCCATCCACCCTACCATAAATATTTTCCTAAAAGTCATCCAAATCCCCCACTAAGTCAGGGATATGGGTATGGAGCTCGTTAGAAGGAATAAAGAAGCAACAATGAATGAGTATGGCCACCATAAATCCACTTGGAAGAGTCAGAGAAAGCATTAATGTTGTCCTTGAAGCCCTAAAAACATGCCAGGTAGCTAGGAGGTAGTTGCACATTAATGGTGTCATTGAACAAAAATATGCCAATCCATGGATCGTCAAGGCATCGGGCCCGAAAAATCACCTTTGAAATCATATGAATTAAATGGTGTTGAGCTCCAAAAATATATCTTTGTTAGGGGTCGATCATCAGCACTACCTCATTCTTTTTGCTTGCATCAAACTTCATGTCATTGGAATTGAGCCATCGGAGATCAAGTGGTGAGTCGTCAGAGATCGAGAGTTAGACCTGCAGCTTACCACATACCAAAGGAAGAAGAGAGGAGGAAATCATGACCATCGTAAAGAACCTTCTTTGAACGAGCATCGAGGATCGAGGAGATGAGTTACCTCTTACTAAAGAAAGGTAAGAGTTAAAGGAGAAGGTCGAAGGCCAACATGTGAAAACCTCCCACTTAGATAAATTTTGGAATCAAGTCATCGATGAGAAGAAAAATGGAAGGAGAAGGTCGAAGAAGATGAGACTTCAAAGGTTAGACCTCAAACCTTCGAAGGTTAGAGGTCGGCAAGAAGGCTTACGCCTTGTAAAATGAAAGCAGCAAGAGGGAAGAGGAAAGACCCACCCCTCGATGTTCAGCAAGACAAAAGAATTAAGACAACCAAATCTTGAAACCTTATCAAGCTTCAGTGGTTTGAGGTAAGGCCTGAGGCTTACCTTTAGAGATCGATAAAGGGTAAAGGGAAAGGAAAAAGGTCGAAGGCTAAAAAAATTAGACGAAAGATGGGAAAGAAGAAGGAGCGATGGAGAAGGCATGAAGGAAGTGGGTAAGAGACAACCCGAAAAACCAAAATTCTAGGACTTAGTAAAATATAGGAAACTTCAAGGAGAAAACATACAAGATGGCCCATGGGGAATCTCTCAGATTGGCTATAAATGATGGGACATCAAAGGGGTGCATGAAATTTCAATATTTTGGTGATTTTTGTGGGATGATTTCTTGCTAATCATGGAATCCAGAGGCATTACCAGTCCATTGGGCATAGAGTCATGAAGAAAATTTACAAAATTGGGTCTCCTAAGGGTAAAACAAAACATGTGCAAACCTACACTTGGAGAAAAGAATGGAAACTAGGAACATACATTCCCTTAAGGAGAATGTAGGGTGTACAAAGCACTTGATGGAAAGAAAAATATTTACAATATGTATATGAGATTGACTAAAAAAAGAGGAAAATCATAGAAATTTTCCTCTATCAAAAATAGATCCTCTAAAAGAGCTAATCCCTTTCAAGCTGAAATTTTGATCTTCATTCATCTGCAACCATTGAAGTAAACCACCTGAATGCAAAGCATTGCATAATGAACTAGATTGGTGAAGAATCACCTCGTTGTAGACCTTGTTGCTGGAAGTTATCCATATGATGCAAGTGCTAAACTCCTTTGATAGTGGCACCTCAAAAGAACAAACAGTAGCATGGGGAAGCTTCTCTAAAAATAGATCAACATCAAAAGGAAAACCTTTTAGAAATGAAAAATAAATCTCCTTACACAAGGGTGAGCCACTACTATAGTCATTGGCCTTCTCAAAAATATGTTTCTCATAAAATTCCCCCTCAAGTTCATCTTCATTTCTTTGCATGACAAGGTTTCTCTTGATCTTATAGAGAAATTCCCTCTCCATTTGATGGTTTCTTATAACAACCTCAGGCTTATAGCCTAAAATATCCACCATATCCCTTTGATTTTATATGAGTTTGGGAATAGGTGTGCTCTCTTGAAGTTGTAGAATATGCTCAGACTAAAATACCCCTTTTTAATAGGTGAATCGAAATGAAAAAAATTTCCCAACACATCTAGAAAGTAACCAAGAACCTCCTCCACATGAGTAGTGGTCTCATGAAAAACACATTCATCCCCTTGATCGTGTAAGGTAAAATTCATGTTTATGGGACTAGGAGTGTAAGGTTCAATATGATCATTTGTAAGTGGATTACTAATTTTATTTGGATTTCCCTCTTGCTTGGGTTGTACTAGGCTAATTGGAGGACTAGCATGCTCTTTTTCAGATACATCCTTTAGTTGATTATGCTCTTTTAAAGCTTCTTATAGTAGATCCCTTTGAGGTGGTATGGACAAGGCATCCAACATGGTAACATTCAGGTTAGCCTTCATCACTTGATCAATTATATTGAAAGGGGACTAACTAACTTTAGGTGAAACCTTTGGAATAAGAAAATCCAAATTTTTTGATTGAGTGACTTGAGGTCACTCCACCATCCTATTTCTCTTACTAGTAGTTTGATCTGATTGTAGAACTGTTGTTCTACCTATTGTTTCAAAAGCTATAACCTTTTAAGATGGTTGGGATGATGATGCTCAACCCATTATATATGAAGCACAATTATTCATTTCTCTCCCTTTCAATTTGGTCCTAAGCTATCTAATTCATACCACAACAGTCCTCTTGATTCCAGTTGATAAATGTATAGTCTCCTTGCAAATGATCATGATTTCTAGTAGCTTCTTGATTTGCCTAAGATTGTTTCCTTAAGGTAGAAGTCTCATTTTGAACCACCACAGTTTGCACAAACTCACCATTTCAACAAGAATTTTGGTTATGAGGTTCATTGCATGGATAACACTAGTCATGTTCATGAGCTATATTGTTTTGCAAGGGACCAAATCCTTTGAAGTGTTGCTAGTGGCTAAATTTTCACCATTTCAAGGGCTTAGCATAACGCCATTGATCCTTCCATTGATAAGGCTGCCTTTCTTGTTGGTAATCTTGACCCTGAGGTTGATAAGTTCTATCATTTTGAGTGTGTTTCCTCTTTTCTATTGCTAACTCATTATTCAACCTTTGGATCATGTTTCTCATTTCTTGCACCTCCTCTGGAGATGTGGTTGGAATAGCTTGTTGAGAAATTATAGCCACTGTTGGTTATTGGGGAAGCTTCAGAAATAAAGGCATTGGTGGCCTAGCAGTCATCTTCCCAGCTTGTATCAAGCAATTTTCTGCCTTTATGGCTATGTTGTATGCATTTGGAAAGGTAAATCCTCCCATAGACTGAGTCATAACAGCTATGTCATTGTTAAGGGCCCTTAAGAAATATAGAAAACCATGCTCAGGAGAAGGCTTCACCAAGATAGGGATTCTATTCCAAGTCCTTTGGAATCTATAATTAAAATCACTATGAATTTATGAGGTTCTCTTTGAATAGTTGTCAATTGTTCTACTAAGGACAAATGGTCATTTGTGAATGGATTTGGGTGGTAGACCTCTATACCACTGTAATGCTCTACTTTTTAACAAAGTGGCAAGTAATCTAATAGTCACATTGTCTTATGTTACATAATGTACAGAGCATATATATTTCCACGTCTAGGATGTTCTCTTTTGGGGTTGTGGATGTATCACCAGTCAAATGGGGAATACTTTTGAGGGAATTGACTACTATAACATCTTTTTGGACTAAAATTAAGGGACTATCACTTGTAAAAGATACAAAAGGTTAATTTATGGGTACAACCATATGGAATAGATTCCTATTTGTATGGACAATGGGTGTTCTAGCATGACATAATCTACCCATAGGTGGCATAGATAGGGCTCTAGGAGAATGACTTATACTCCTATTTCTTCTTATAGGTTACAAATATTGTCTATTTCTTCTTCTAGAAGTAGAAAATGAGAGTTGGGTGTATTGGAAATTACCTCTAGAAGATGCTCTTATTTGGATTCTTGGCATGAATGTGTAGGTTTGATCTTGTACCAAAAGTTATGGGTAGCAGAAGAGTCACCAGTTCATATGTAGATTCATCCCTTGATTGCAAAGTCACCAGGTACTGGTTTAAGAGCCTCTTAAAGGCTGCAATATTGAGAGAAACACCATTCTCTCAACAAAATGAAGTGAAATATCTTCTTGTGTCCCACGTGGTGTGCCATAAACTTTTTTCACATAAAATTGCACCCTACTGAACAATATTTCAGTGTTCTAATGACACAATGGAAACAACCTCAAGGTGTGGTACATTACATGAATGAGGTTGAATCTCTGGAGAAGGTTGGCTTCCTCTTCTAAACTAAGTGCAAATATTATTCTCTAACCTAGCACATGAAACCTATTACTACTCTAATCTAACAAATCACAGAGGAAAAAGGGATAGAAGGAGAACATGAAAATGAAAATGAGGTGATGCACCAAAATATTTTTTTTTTTCTTCTTTGCTTCAGATTGCACAAAATATCAACAAATGAGCTAAAACAAGCATTCACACATTATGGTAAGAGATTTTTACTCAAACATGCAAAAAAAACATATGATAATAGTAAGAGTTTATAATATGAGGCATAAAAGCAAAACTTTACAATGGTAGAATGCAAGATACAATTTTTTTATAGGAAAAATGTGAGAGGATCCCAAAAGAAGAAGAACCCCCAAAAAATATACAAGTGTTGCTTTTATAGATCAAGCCTAACTCAAATGAATACAACTCAAACCCTAACCCAGCTAGGGTTAGCAGTCGAAGAGATATGATCAAGGAAATATATGTTATGAAATCTATGCCAAGAAGAGCTTACAGAGAAGAAAGCTTACATTTCGTCCATCCTACCATAAATATTTTCTTGAAAGTCATCCAAATTCCCCACTAAATAAGGGATATTGGTATGGAGCTCATCAAAAGGAATAAAGTGGTAGCAATGAATAAGTATGGTTGCTACAAATTCACTTGCAGGATTCAAAGAAATCATTAATGTTGTCCTTGAAGCCCTAAAAAGCATGCCTGATAGTTGGGAGTTAGTTTCACAATAATGGAATCATTGAACAAAAACGTGCCAATTGGTGGATCATTGAGGCGTCAGGCCTAAAAATTGCCTTTGGAAGCATATGAATTAAATGGTGGTGAGCCTCAAAAATATGTCTTTGTCAAGGGTTGGGCATCGGGGATACCTCATGCTTTATGATTTCTTTAAACTTCATGCATATTCGCATTGAGCCATTGGAGATTAGGCGTTAGGCCATCGGAGATCGAGAGTCAGGCTTGCAGCTTACCACATACCAAAGGAAGAAGAGAAGAGGAAATCATGACCTCTGAAATGAACCTTCTTTGAACAAGCATTGTGGATCAAGGAGATGAGTTACCTCTTACCAAAGAAAGGTAAGAGGTAAAGGAGAAGTTCGAAGACCAACATGCAAAAACCTGACACTTAGCTGAATTTTGGAATCAAGGCATCGATGAGAAGAAAAATGGAAGGAGAAGGTTGCAGAAGATGAGACTTCAGAGGTTGGACCTTGGACCGTTAGAGGTCGAAGGTCGGGAGGAAGGCTTATGCCTTGCGAAATTAAAGTGACAAGAGTGAAGAGGGAAGACCCACCCCCAAAGTATGACAAGACAAAAGACTTAAGACTTAGCCAAATCTTGAAACCTTATTGAGCTTTAGTGGTCTGAGGTAAGGCCTGAGGCATACCTTTAGAGATCAGTAAAGAGTAAAGGGAAAGTCCGAACAGCGATGGCCGAAGCACTTAGAGGAAAGATGGGAAAGGAGAAGGAGCAATGGAGAAGGCATGAAGGAAGTGGGTAAGAGATAATGCAAAAACCCAAAATTTTGGGACAGCAAAATATAGGAAACTTCAAGGAGAAAACATGCAAGATAGCCCATGGCGAATCTCTTGGATTGGTTATCAATGATGGGACATCAAAGGGGGGCATGAAATATCAATATTTTTGAAATTTCTATGGGATGATTTCCTGCTAATCATAGAATCCAGAGGCCTTATCAACCCATTGGGAATAGAGTCATGAAGGGAATTTACAAAATTGGTTCTCCCAAGGGAAAAATAAAACATGTGTAGGCCTGCACCTCGAAAAAAAGCATGGAAACTAGGAACATACATTCCCTTAAGGATAATGTAGGGTGTGCAAATAAATTCATGGAAAGAAAAATATTTACAATATGTACGTGAGATCGACTGAAAAAGGAGGAGCATCATAGAAATTTGCCTCTGTCAAAAATAGATCATCTAGAAGAGCCTATCCCTTTCAAGGTGAAATTGTGATCATCATTCATTTGCAACCATTGAAATAAACCAGCTGAATACAAAGGTGCGCATAATGAATTATCTTGGTGAAGAATCACCTCATTGTAGACCTTGTCACTGGAAGGTAGCCATATGATGCAAGTGTCAAACTCCTTTGATAGTGGCACCTCAAGAGAACAAACACTAGCATCGGGAAGCTTCTCTAAAAACAAGTCAACATTAAAAGGAGAACCTTTTAGAAATGCAAAATAAATCTCCTTACACAAGGGTGAGCCACTACTATAGTCATTGGCCTTCTCAAAAATATGTTTCTCACAAAAATCCCCCTCAAGTTCCTCTTCATTTCTTTGCATGACAAGGCTTCTCTTGATATCGTAGCAATTTTCCCTCTCCATTTGATGGCTTCTTATAAGAACCTCAGGTTTATATCCTAAAATATCAACCATATCCCTTTGAGTTTCTATGAGGTTGGAAATAGGGGTGTTCTCTTCAAAGTTGCAGAATATGCTCAGACCAAAATCCCCCCCTTTAATAGGTGAATCAAAATGAAAAGCATTTCCCAACACATCCATAAAGTAACCAGGGACCTCCTCCACATGAGTAGTGGGATCATGAAAAACACACTCATCCCCTTGATCATGCAAGGTAAAAATCATGTTTATGGGACTAGGAGTGTAAGGTTCAATATGATCCTTTGTAAGTGGCTTGTTGATTTTCTTTGGATTCCCCTCCTATTTGGGCTACACTAGGCTGATCGAAGGAGTGGCATGCTCTTTTTCAGATACATCCTTTGGTTGATTATGGTCTTTTAAATATTCTTGTAGTAGATCCCTTTGAGGTGGTATGGACAAGGTATCCAACACGGTGACATTCAGGTTAGCCTTCATCACTTGATCAATTATATTGAAAGGGGACTGACTAACCTTAGGTGAAACCTTTGCAAAAACTAAATCCAAATTTGTTGATTGGGTGACTTGAGGTCGTTCCATTATCCTATTGCTCTAACTATTAGGTTGATCTGATTGTAGGACTATTGTTCTACCTGTTGTTTCAAAAGCTACAACCTTTTGAGATGGTGGGGATGATGATGCTCAACCCATTGTGTATGAAGCATAATTATCCATTGCTTTCCCTTTCAATCTAGTATCCTAAGCTATCTGATTCATACCAAAAAAATTCTCTTGATTCCAGTTGATGAACATATAGTCTCCCTGCAAGTGATCATTCTTTCTAGTAGCTGCTTGATTTGCACCAGATTGTTTCCTCGAGGTAGAAGTCTCATTTTTAACCACCACAGTTTGCACAAACTCGCCATTTTGACAAGCATTATGGTTATGAGGCTCATTGCATGGATAACACTAGTCATGTTCTTGAGCTAGATTTTCTTCCACTAGGATGAAAGCCTTTAAAGTGTTGCTAGTGGCTAAATTTGTACCATTCAAGGGCTTAACATATTTCCACTGATCCTTCCCTTGATAATACTACCTATTTTTTTGGTAATCTTGACCCTGAGGCTGATAAGTTCTGTTATTTTCAGCTTGTTGCCTCTTTTCTATTACTAACTCATTATTCAACCTTTGGATCATGTTTCTCATTTCTTGCACCTCCTTTGGAGATGTGGTTGGAATAGTTGGTTGAGAAATTACAGCCACTAGACTATGATCCACTAGGATAGAAGCCATCATTGGCTATTGGGGAAGCTCTAGAACAAAGGTGTTGGTGGCCTAGGATCTATCTTCCCATCTTGTATCGAGAAATTTTTTCCCTTATGGTTATTTCATATGCATCTGGCGAGGTAAATCTTTCTATAGACTAAATCATAATAGTTATGTCACTGTTAAGGGCCCTTAAGGAATATATAAAAGCATGCTCAGGAGAAGGCTTCACCAAGATAATGATTCTATTCCAAGTCCTTTAGAATCTATGATTGAAATTACTCATAAATTCATGAGGTGCTCTTTGAATAGTTATCAATTGTTCTACTGGGGACAAATGGTCACTTTTATCTTCAAAATTCTTCCATAACTTCTCATCCAACTCATCCCAATTATGAATGGAGTTAGGTGGTATACATTTATACCACTGTAATGCTTTACCTTTCAATGAAGTGGCAAGTAGTCTAACAACCACGTTGTCTTTTTTAACATCATGTACAAAGTATATATTTGCCACATCTAGGATGTGTTATTTTGGGTTTGTGGATGTATCACCAATGAAATGGGGAATAATTTTGAGGGCATTGACAAGTATATCATATTTTTGGAATAAAATTAAGGGACTATCACCCACAAAAGATACAAAAGGTTGATTTATGGGTATATCCATATGGAATTGATTCCTATTTGTAGGGACAGTAGGTGTTCTAGCTTGAGATAATCTACCCACAGGTGGTGTAGATAGGTCTCTAGGAGGACTTATACTCCTATTTCTTCTTATAGGTGACAAAGATTGTCAATTTCTACTTCTAGAAGTAGAAAATGAGAGTTGGGTGTATTGGAAATTAACTCTAGAAGATGCTCTTGCTTGGATTATTGGCATGAATGTGCAGGTTTGATCAGGGAAAACTTTAGTGGTGAATCTTCACCAATTGGAGAATTCTAGAAATCAGCCAAGTCAAAATTGTTGAATTAATCACACCCAACAAGGTGTCCAAATCGCCTAGATTTTATGAACTATCGGTCCAATGCATGTCCATTCGCCAATGATTTTATTATGAGGCATATTTAAGCAATAAATTATCCATTCTAGACTACATGTTTCAAATGGACCGATTAATATTTTCGCCTGGAATCCTGGGAGCATGTAATAAAACACCTACATATTCGCCAATACTATTAAAACAACATTATATGAGAACCCATTTTGCCAATTAAAACTTACAAATAGTTTCTTGTGAAGACCCATTTTTCCAATTAAAATTTATAAATACTTTCTTATGAGGACCTATTTCGCCAATAACATTTAAAAATAATTACATTTAAGGACACATTTCACCTTGAAAATTACAACGTATCATTGTATAAGCACACGAGATTCACCAAATTTTTAATATACCATTTAAAAATCCCACGAAATTTGCCAAATATGGATTGATATAAATACAATCAAAACTGTCATTTATTCTACACATTTTTTTCAATTCTAAGGTTCTACTTCTCGATTCAGAAGTCAGCGAAAGCCGAAAACGTAGACTTAAAGGTGAGTGATCATTTATTCATAGTTTTATTAGTTATAATAATAAGATTTCTTTATCTCTTTTCCATTCTTGTTTCAGTCTTAGTGAGAGATCAATATGTTGAGCAATAAAGGTAAGACTCCTCAAGGTAATGAAGAGATTGGGAGACCATCAAAAGGCCCAAAACGTAGAGGTACCATATAGTCTTACTTTGGAATTGGCAAAGCTTCTGATCCATCAGATCAAGATGGAGCTACATCGTCAACTCTTCCAACAAATATTAATGAAGAAGGCATTCACAATACCTCACCACCACAAGAAGGTCAAGGTGAGATTGTCATTGAGTTAAAATAAAATGTAACAAATGAGGATGGCAATACCGTAAAAGATGTTCCAAGGGATACCCTAACTAGCTAGAATGAGATAATTGACTTGGATGAGGATGATGTTGGTAGCAAGAAAAGAAAAGGCAAATCAAAATTGGGGCACAAGTGGGAAATTACAAGGAATTTTCAACTTGGTTGGTTGTTGAAGTACCCATTCATTGTACTAGAGGGGCTAGCAAATGAAAATGATATTGAAAAAGAAACACTATGCAATTGTACGATTTGTAGTTGGAAATGTGGAAGATCCAAGACATTGCAGCTAAAGCTTGACACTATAGAAAATAATATCGGTAAAGTTTACAAAAAAACAAATCATAGAAAGAAAGGAACAATCAATCGTATGATGGAAATCAAAGGAAGAATGTCTTCATGTTAAGTATTATGTGGAATATGAGGAGCATAACCATAGAATGTCGAAGCTTGATGAATTTCAAGGTACACTTGAGGCTCATTTTGGAAAAGCAATGGAAGCAAAAATTTTATCAAAAACTATTTAGATGAGTTTTGTTTTTCATATTTTGTCCAGAGGGCATCCTATGATAGACTACCCAGAATATTATAGTTAATTATCTTATTTGAGTGTTCCTCACTTTCCCTTCTCACATTGGTTAGTAAACGTTGGATGGGAATGGGAAAACTGTCTTGCTACAATAGAAAAGGAAGATTTAAAGGAGAAAGTAAAAGAGTCAACTTTCATTGCATTATCTTTAGATGAAGTTACCACGATAGACAATACTTATTGGGTCTGTATGCATTTGTATACTGTAGAAAAACATGTTTGCCATGCTCATCTTCTTTGTGTTCATAAAATGAAGGACAGTTCAACATCACAAAATCTATTTGAACTAGTCAAGAAATATTTGAATGAAATTGCAGGTATGGATGAGTTGACAATTGCCAAAAATTTGGTGTGTGTAGGAGTTGATGGAGTTGTAGTGATGCAAGGTCAAAGGAGCAGTTTTTTTTTTAAAGTTACAAACTACTTGTGCACCATACATGCTTGGAATTCACTGCATGACCCATAGAATGAATTTAGCATTCAAAATTGTAAGCAAGTTTCCTACAATATCAAATGTTGAAAATCTAGTTCGCGAGATCCATGCATACTTCTGCTGAAGTCACAAACATTTCTAAGAATTTCAACATTTTACTAAGGGAATAACACCAAGAAAAAATATTCTCAAGGATTTTGATACCAGATGGATCTCCTTGTATGGACTAGAGCAACAAGTTCTTTCACAATATCAATCCTTGATTGGAGTGATTTACGAGCATCGTAGCACAGTATGCAAAGCTCCTGGCCTCTTACATAGGTTAAGCGATATAGAGACACTCTTGACTTTAGCTAATCTTCTCCCCATGTTGGATGTGATGAACATTCTTGTGAAGAAATCCCAAGACAGAACTATGTATATTTATGAATATTCCAATCTACATAAACATACATGCTTGGCCCTTGATCATCTATATCTAGATCTAACACAAGAAGGTGCAAATTATTTCATGTGGTAGAAAATTATTGATTTCAATAATCCTCATAATTATTTACAGTTTAATGTAAGTGGGAATTCATGTATCTGTGTACATGGATGTGAGATACCAATGTACCATTGTAAGACAACTAGACACTCTAGTAGAGAAGTAGTTGTTAACGATGAATATTTTAATGACATTGTTAAATTTGTTAGTGATAATTTGAAGGAAATTGCAAAATCTCTTTCCTCAGAAATTCATGAAAGATTCCCTTGACATAAAATACTTCTAGCCTTGGGTATTGTGTATCCTCAATTTTTGGTAAACTGAGATAACCCAAAATATTTTCATGATAAAGTAAAAATCTTGATCAAACAATTTTCGAAAAAGGTAACATACAATGAGCAGATAATAGAAGGAATTTTAAATGAAAATAATCTTAGACAACAATGTAGGATTTTTGCAATAGCTATGAAGGACCAGTATAAATCCATGGGCACAGAGAAGGACTTTGAACCGAGATCAATAAAAAAGGTTTGGACAAACTTAGGTCAGAGTCAAATATTATGTGATTCGATATCATAATATTTCTAATTTTTTTATTTATGTCAAACAATGATATTGGGGTTAGTGGAGGATGAGAGATTTTTTAGTAAATTGGGGTTTTTGAAATCAAAGTTAAGAAACAAACTAGACAAGAATTTGGAAAATTGCTTGAGGATGAAAGAAACTGCGTATAATGTCAAAAAAATTCCTTTTCAAAGGGCACTTGCAATCTAGAGGTCCACATGTGAAAGAAGAGAGACTAGGTTGTGCAACACAAACACTCCAAATCCAAACACTGGTATTGGTGGCACTGGTAGTGGTAGTGGGACTGGGAGTGGGATAGATGGCATTGACACAAATCACATAATGAACGTTGAATTTGAGACACAGGCCAAAGAAAATGAAGAGAAAACTCAGAATCAAGACGACTTTTACTTTATCTCAAGATGAGCATTAGTTTGAGGAACCTGAATCCATTTGGGAAACGGAAGAGAATTAGCAGCTTTTGGGTTATTTATATTGCACTTCATGAATCAGTTTTGATTGTTCCAAAGTCCAAACTGTAGTTGATGATATTTTATATTGTATTCAATGAAATTGTGAATCAATGCACTTCATGATATCTTATTTTATATTACACTTCATGAATCATATTCCAAACTGTAGTTGATGATATTTTATATTGTATTCAAATAAATTGTGAGTCATTGCACTTCATGATATTTTATTTTATATTGCACTTCATGAATTATATTCCAAACTATAGTTGATGATATTTTATATTGTATTCCATGAAATTGTGATATTTATAGTATACTCCATGTAATTGTGATATTTTATATTTTATATTGTATTCCATGGTATTGAATTTGATATGTGATTATGCATCATTTTTAAAGAACAACACTTATCACACTAATTATAAATTTCTATTGCATTACCATTCACACAATCTTTGATAAATAACTGAAAGGAATATTAATCCATTCCTTGAACATAAGCTAACAGTTCAACAACCATAATTTAGAAGCTCTACCAAACTGATTATAAAAATAATTTTTGATAGTCCAGCATTAGAAGCAACTGATATGACCATAAACATTGCTAAGCTCACAAAAGAAATAGTTGAGAGCCTTACTAAAGATAAAGACATGCATAGAAGTGTTGGTTAATAGATTTGTCACCTAACTCTATATTCTTACACCCACAGAGGTGACAAATGTAGCAACAATTGAATCAGTCGTAATAATATTTCAGTTTGATTCTTTGCTTATTTTAAAAGGTGGTAGCTACCTTCTTCAGATATTCAATGGATGATTTTTAACTAATATCGTTTTTAACCAGAAAGCAAATGAAAGGAAATGCTTTTAACTAGAAATATTTGAAAGGAATCCACACAACTTAAACAATAAAATCTTAAACTACCAAATCACCTAAATTATATTGAGAAATCCTTATGCATCCATCACCATAAAATCTTTATTCATAGATAAACATTTCACAACAATGAAACTAACCAAACATCTATCAAATCCAATAATAGATAATCCACTAGAAAACTACTCAACAAAAGAAGAATAAATCCACACACCATAACTCAAAGATTACACATGCATGAACTTCACCATTGTCTTTCTACATTGAAATAATAGAAAAGTAGTAAAAATAGAAAAGTTTTTTTTGTTCTAATGAGTAAAACAAAGTTTGCCTAAAAGATCCCCTGGCCAAGCATTGACCCCCATATTTAAAGCTTACAAATTGTCTTGATAATAGTTTAAGACAACCGTTTTAGAAATCAAAATAAAAACTCTTCGAAGTAACAAGAGATCCAAATTAAAGAAAATAACATAAAAACTAAAACTTAATCAGGTCACCGTATCACCTTTTCTAGCAACTTGCACTCTTCAGGTGGTGGAATTGACAATTTTTCTAACTGATGTTTGACTTGAAGTTTTGTTAACATTTCATGATTGTAATTGGAACTTGTCTTGAATTCTTCAGTCAATTTTTCTTTCAAGGTTATCAATGTTTTGATGGAATCCAAATAGTTCACCACATCTGAGTTCTAAGGAAACTGGTCCAAATCAATCTTCCTTGCACCGTACATCTTCTTTATGAAATCATCATTTCCAATGAATCACTCATTTGTGTCAAAAGCCTCTGGAAAACCAAGCTCTATGAAGTTCCTTACCTTTTCATCCACCTTCTTCATCGTGTGTGCATCCAAAGGAAAATATTCCTTTGTTTCATGCATTCTCAAACACTTTTCAATGATAGATGCCAACTTCATTGAAATAGCAATCTGATTAGTAATCACTTTTGATTTAGAATCATTGTCACTAGCTTTGTAGATTGTTTGTAGAACTTGATTTGCATATTTCTTTAATGCCAGCATATTTTTGTTGTCCACTAAATATTTGTTGAGCTTCTTATAATGTTGTCTAATAGCATCAATCAATTGAAACATGTCACACAAATTATCAATCCTCTGCATTATTTCATCCTAAATATTTTGTTTCATATGCCTCATTGTATCTCTAAAAAATACAAATAACTTATTTTGACAAGAGTTAATTTATTTTTTTGCTTCCATCAGCTCTTCCTCCAATCTTTCATTTATTTTTCTCTCTTTCTCCAATTTTTGTTCCCACTGTGCATTTCCATTGGCAATGCTTAGTCTTAATTTTTCTGAAGTGGATTTTTCCTCATCATATTTCTTGTTGCTCTCATCTAGCCTTTTCTTTAGGTCATTCACTTGAACTTCTCTCTCATTTTATTTATCCTCTTTGCTTGTTGATGTAGAGGTAGATTTTTTTATTCTTTTTTCTAATCCATTGCTCTTGTTATCTACTACTTTCCTCTTTGATTTATCATTTGCTAGGTTTGCATGTAAATTATCTATTTGAGTCTACAACCTTTTCTTCTCTCTATCTTTCTTTAGAAATGATGTGTACACCAATTCATTCTTATTCTTTGATACTAATTTTTTCAGTATTTTTGAGTCCAAAAAAATCCAATTGAAAATTGGTCACTTGGTATTCAAATCAATCCATTTGATTTGTTGGTTTGTTTTGAATTGTGGGAACAACAATTGTGTACTCCATGATTTATTTATTTGTGTCAAATGTGGTTAATACCATGGTTGTTGCAGGCTCTGAAGTTACAATAGACACACTCTCTATTAGTTGCTTCTTTTCCTTTTTATACAAGTTTGGTTTCTTTTTAAACTCTTCAATGAAATCAAAACTTGGGGATGTAGGAACAATGGAATGATGGAATGGCGAAGAAATAGGAGTACTTTCAATTGCTAATGATTTCATAGACACACTAACTGTCAATGGGGGAGTTTCTGAAAATAACTCCTTTATGGTGGATCCACTGATAATGTGACTTGGACTTGCCAAAATCCTTTGCCTCTTCTATATGCCTTGATCACGTGGTGTTTTTGTGGTATCTTGTGTTGGTGTCCTCTTGTGTTTAATTTTTTATCGTAGCACATTTTGACCACTACTATTACTACTAACCATACCATCGCCACCAGAGGCAATGCCAGTTTCACTAAGCTCTCCACCATGGGCATGTCCTAGTTGTGATTGTATCTAACCATGTGGATGAGGATTTGAAGCTCTAAAAATTGAATTGTTTCAACTCTACTTGTATGCTCTTGGTCTACTGTATTAGCTCCAAGGCTAGATTTATCAACTGGTTTTCTATGTTGTACATCTATTACTATAGGAATTACTTGTCCTTGGGACCCCAAACCATCACCTTCATAACCCATTTTTTCAGCTATGGCTGCTCCTGCAGTATATGCTTCTTTTGTGGCCTCACTTAAACCATCTTTGATATGGATTTGTTCTACTTATTCCCTATCATCATTAGATTCATCATCAATTTCTTTGTCTCCATGTTCATCAGGATGTTGTATATTCCACAATTTTATAAACTCAAGATCTTCTTCATTATCTCCATACTCTACAAGAGCTCTTGGATCACCTAGCTCCTTCCTCATAAACCAAAAGGCAGTAATTTTTTATCTTGACCAATTTTTATCTATAGCTTCCTTCTCTAGAGAATCTGGTATTTTTACTCTACTAGATGGTTTATCACTTTTTTCATTAAAATTGTTGTATGTCTTGATTGTCTTTAGGTGCAATGCCATAATTTTTGCTATCAATTGTTCAAAATAAATACCATTCTTAGCAACACTTTTCTCCATTGCTATTTTGACCTCATCCCAAGAATCCTTGTTTCTCAATTTTTCAAGGAAGGGTTTACTTTGATGTTGAATTCTACTTGCAGCATTCTTATTGGCCATAATCATTGATTTAATGATGTCACATGGGTCATACTACTAGTGACAGATAGCATCAAAATTTAAAAAAATCAAAAGATTATGTGCCACACTAAATTCTTTTCTCTTGAATGTGAACCCTCCACATGAAAAAGGTAAAGAAGGAAATAAGGTATTCTTTTGTTGACTAAGAAAGTGTAGTTCATCAGCACTCTGAATTTGACTTACATATTCCAATGCAAAAATCCTTTCTGTCACATGTATTGGAAGTTTGTAAGGTTGTACTCCTAATCCCTAAAATCTTAGCACAGCATATTCTTCCATTAAGTACCAATCAGCCAATTGTATTTATTTTCCTAGTTGAATGCAGTTTCTACATGACATAGGTAATCTAGGCATTGGAGTATTTGTAATTTCTTGATGCAATGGAGCCAAAAATTAGTCTACAAAATGATTGTAGTTCCTTCAAAAATCATGCATCCTTATCTCAGTGGTCCATTCATATACTGTAGCCATTTTCTTTTCCTCGACATTACTATAGGGCTGAATCTGAAGCTTTTTGGTCTAAAACATTCCTCTAAATTTGAATAGAAAAAGATAGCACAAGTAGGTTGTGAACCTAAATGTCTTTGTGGAACCTCCTTTAATCATTAAAAATGGTTTATGCATGAATTTTACAATGTGCTGAATAAAAATATATTTGATATGTGGAACACCATAATGGATATTATATACCATTTCAAGGAGGCTTGCACCCACTTCCAAATTGCTATCTAGGCCGAGGCAAAATGCTAGCATGGAAATAGTATCCTAAACCCATGGTTTTAAAATATCCAAATCATAAGGAGGCTTATGATCACCTTTCAATTTGTTTCTATCCTGAACTATTTTATTTAAGAAAGCATTTTTCTCCCTTTCTTCCATTGCTTCATAATCACTAGCAATCTTTTCTAGGTCAATGTGGACATTTCCAAATTCTTCGATTGTAAACCCCAACACTTTTCCAAGTTCTTCTGCATTAATGGATAACAATTCTTCTTTTCTATCTTTATTAGCAATTTCTCTTTTTTATCATCATAATTTTGGGCACAGACCATGATGAATTCTAAGCAAGGAAAAACCTCATGTAACATCATGCGCCCTAATCCAGTTACCCATGGTGCACTGATACTATTAACTTGCATTTGCTTTGCAGCCTTATTCTGAGATGAAAATCTAATTTCTGAGGTACGCCTACCATAGATTTCAGGATCATAAATATCATGGTACCCATCAGTGAAACTTGGGGTTTTAAGTAATTTTGCATAATGTATTTTTTTATCAAACATTGCTCTAGTGGTATTGGTGGTAGACATGCTTATACAATGTGAAATTGTGAATTACCTAATACATATTAGTCCTCCTTAATTTTTCTTAATTCTTAAGTCTCTAAACCCTAAACCCAAACTTCAAAGTTTGACAAAATAAGATTTTAAGAAACGTCAAACGATGAAACATAGCCACAAAAATTCTTTCACTTACCTGAATTCTGACTCTTGAAAAGATTAATGCTGACAGTCATGGAAAGTGGAATGGATTTGTTGGAAGTGGAACTATGGAACCCAAAATAGGGTGGTGCACTGCAATGAGCAATCTAAAGACTGAAATCTCTTCATGTGCTGACCCTCTCACTTAAAAAAAAAATCACTTGACACTTAGCAATACAAAGTGCTTTTTTTCTCAAAATTGGAACATTAAAGTGAATGAAATGTCTTAGGTCTACATGTTGCAAATTATAAACCATTGATCTTTCTAAATCTAACGGTTATAGGGTGATTCCATAGGTTTAATTTTTAAGCCTATCGCTCTATGTATTTCATTCTGGAATGCAACTACAACCATACATCAAATGTTCATTGAACGGTTGAAACTTGAATAATTTATGATATGATCTTAAAACAATAAGCATGTGTTTTAAAGTTGTTTTAAGTTTTAGTGTGCTAGGATTGACATCAAGGCCAAGGGGATGGTAACTTAATGTTGCAAAGGACTTTAAAAAATGAATAATGATACCAGGAACCGAGGAATAAGGTCAACGACAAATTAGAAATCAATAAAATTTTGGTAAACCCTCAATTTTTTTTCTCAAAATTGGAACATTAAAGTGAATGAAACATCTTAGGTCTACATGTTGCAGATTCTAAATTGTTGATCTTTCTAAATCTAATGGTTATAGGGTGATTCCATAGGTTTAAGTTTGCAAGCCTATCATTATGTGCATTTCATTCTGGAATGCAACTACAACCATATATCAAATTCCCATCGAACGGTTGAAGCTCAAGTAATTTTTGATATGAACTTAAAACAATAAACCTATGTTTTAAAGTTGTTTTAAATTGTAGTGCACTAGGATTGACATCAAGGCCAAGGGGCTAGTAACTTAACATTGCAAAGGACTTAAAAAATGAATAATGATACCAGGAACTGGGGGAGAAGTTCAACAACAAATTAGAAATCAATAACATTTTGGTAAACCCTCATTTTTTCTTGAAATTGGAACATTAAAGTGAATGAAACGTCTTAGGTATACATGTTGCAAATTATAAACTGTTGATCTTTCTAAATCTAATGGTTATAGGGTGATTCCAGAGGTTTAATTTCACAAGTCGATCGCTATGTGCATTTCATTCCAAAATGCAACAACAACCATACATCAAATGTTCATCGAATGGTTGAAACTTGAGTAATTTATTATATGAACTTAAAACAATAAACATGTGTTTTAAAGTTGTTTTAAACTTTAGTGCACTAGGATTGACATCAAGCCCAAGGGGTCGGTAACTTAATGTTGCAAAGGACTTAAACACATGAATAATGATACCAGGAACCGAGGAATAAGGTCAACGACAAATTAGAAATCAATAAAATTTTGGTAAACCCTAACAAGAGTGAAAAAATTTAGTGTTTATAATGTTTTTTGTCAATTTGATGGAAACTTTCTTTTTTTCATTTATATTGCTTTATGTTTTACTTTTAAATATGCATGCAATTATTTCATAAATAGATAATACTTAAGGTCAACGAAAAATTAGAAATCAATAACATTTCGATAAAGCCTAACAAGAGTGACAACTTTTAGTGTTTATAATATTTTTTGTCAATTTGATGGCAACTTTCTTTTTTCATTTGTATTGCTTTATGTTTTACTTTTAAATCTACATGCAATTATTTCATAAATAGATAATAATTAATTTCTTAAAGGAAAAAAATTGATTTGAATAGATTCATAGACACTGAACTCAGAAAATAACTCTTTACTATAAGTGTAAATGAATAACGAAGAATAACACAACACAACCACTTATTTTATTACAACTAAATTACAATGTTACATTATTACATATCTTTCTAAAGATGAGTAGTTGTAGAGTAGGAAAGCTCTTGTTTTTTATAAATAACATATGTCAAATGTCACCTTACATAGACACAATTTATTCCAAGTTGTTGCTCGTGACAATGGATTATAAATTGATTCTAATTTCCAAGCTTCTGCTAGTGACAACTTAATACAAATGTAACTCTAAAAATAAGTGCATGATTCCAAGCTTCTGTTGGTGACATTGTAATATAAATATGGCACTAAAAAATAAACGCAAGGGATTTACCAACCATCTTGGGGAAAAGGGGGCTCCAATCATGCTAGGGAATAGGGAGATGTGAAGATACAAAATGTACTTATCCCCTTTGAGAACCAGAGTCCTGCAAAAGATGAGGGGTTGTAAAACTACTCCCATATTTTACCTGCAACCTTAATGCATTGGGATAGCACTTATCTCCATCAGAGCTCCTCATCCTATTTCAAAACTTTTCTAAGAAGTCAGGTCAACCAAATCAACTTCTTTCCAATTCCACCCATTCTAAACTTGAAAGAAATTGGTCTTTTACTCTTTAATTACATAACTGGAGGCAGGAGAATTTAGAGTATCCCCAATAATACCACATCATCTTCTTCCTGAATCCTTATTAACCCTAGAAAATGAATAACCCTTATGACACTATCCACTATCACTATCCCTATTTATGGGCCACCAGTGCCACTACCAGCCTGATCCATGTTTACTTGTGACTCGTGCATGTGAGGTTGGATTAGGGTATAATGATAATCACAATTCGTGCAAACCAAAAAACTAACTTAATCGATTTGTGTAACTTAAGCCTTACATGTACAATTAAAATGTTTAATTTGATTGATGTTTGGCTACATGCAAACTCTACCTGAAGGCTCAAGCTGACAAGATGTCAAAATCACCAGTGTCACTCAAACGATATGAAAACATTACAAATATTGTTTCATTAAAGCTATGAGTTGTCCAACAAATTACTTCAGATGTTCATATGGCATTAATTTCCGCCCATAGTACGACTACCACACTTTCTTCAAAAATATTGAGAATTTCAATTAAATGAAATGTAGTATGTTGAGGCATTGAAAAGACATAATGAGCAATGAGCGATGAGCCTTGATCTCGCCACATGACAACATCTAGCATTCTAATGTTATTCTGGAGGTTTCAATTCACAAGTCTAGTTCTTCAGAGAATTACTTCCGGAATGCAACTAAAATTGTCCATTGAAAATTCATCAAACGACCGTGGTTATATTGATTTACATTGACATCTAGCTATAAATATGGAATATCCTTCGCACTATTATAAATTATTTTATAAGGTTGATAATTCAACCTTGTTTGGCCTTTACATCCTTTGTGTCAAACATTCTTAAGATTTTAAGCCTTGGTCTTACATTCTTCCTAGGTGGTCCTTGTTTTAAAAGAAACATTTAATTCACCACTTGAATCTTGGTATGATCTCCATAAGGCTGTGGGAGGTTTTGCTACAAATAGGGGTTGTTGTGCTCATTTTTCTCAAATTGGCTTAGCGCTCTCGACAAACACTAAGGGGCAATGGAGACTCCTTTGTTTATGAATTCCATGAAGCAACAAAATTCTTTCCATGGTGAAATCACTGAGAAATGACTAAAAGGGATAATGGTGTCCAAGCGATCAAGGGTGTTTTGGGCCCAAAATTTATGCTGGCTACCCACAAGCTCAAGGGGAATTCAGAAATACCCATCATGCTTCTGGCAATGCTTGTGTACATGGGTGTCTTGAAACCTCAGGGGAAGAAGCTATGCCAAATGATTTTTCCTCACTCTCTGTTGGAAAATATTGATGCGGCACTAGACAACATCGATGGAAATTTCATGACCCCTCTATCATTGCACTACTATAGAGCTCATGGGAATGAATGGTCGGTACCAAAGTTTCCCCTAGTGCGCTCATTGGACCATGCAACTCTACATGCGGCTAACATTCTCAAAGATCAGCCGAAGGGTTGGGTGAAGGCATTTGCGGTGGTGAAAGATCTCGATGGGGAAAGGTGGTCTTCGTACAAGGAGGATTGGGAGATGGGCACTGGTGAAGAATGGGTAGCAAATGATACCAGGAGCTGGGAGGAATGAGCAAACCATCCTACCCATAGTGTCTACGATGGTGATTGTCTGGTGATACTGAATGCAATCAAAGCCAAGAAGACTAACGAGGTTGGCTGCAACAATGCATAATCTAGTTTTTGTGGAAGGTCATTTTGGTTTGTGATGGTCTATTTGTAGTTCACATAAGTGGCCATGTCAGTTGGTTCAGTAATATTTTATGGAAAGGAATGTAAAAACTCTTTTTGATTAATACAGGGTGTTGCCCCATATAACAACTATTTACTATATAAAAAAAAAATGTGCTTAAAAGGCTCCTTTAGTAGCACAGGCTTTAACACTAGCTCCTTAATATTTTGCACCTTTCTATAGTTCCTTCGATGGTTCTGATCATTCCTTAATATTATTTTGGTTGTTATGACTTTAAGTGATTTAATAAGTAATAAAATCTCAACCATTGATTTCTGGAAATCTATGGGTTCTAGTGTTATTCCGGAGGTTTCAATTTGTAGGTCTAGTGCTTCAAAGATTTACTTCCAGAATGCAACTATAGTTGTCCATCAAAAATTCATCGAATGGTTGTGGATTATATTAATTTTCACTGACATCTCGCTTCAAAAATATTAAATATATTGATACTTGTCCACATTCCGAACTCTTTATGAAGGAATTTGAATGTGTGGAAATTTGTTGCGGAATTTGATATTTTTGCCAACCACACACTAATTTTTTATTGGCATATTTGTTTATTTCGCCATTGAATTTTTTTATTAGTTTGATATTATGTTTAATTCATCAATGGAAATATTTTTTTTGCTTTGAAAAAAGGTTTTAATCGCCAACAATTTTTTTTCTATTTTGAAAACAAGATTAATTCGCCAATGAAAAAAAAATTGGTTTGAAAAAAAAATTTAATTGCCAATGAAAAATAATTTATTTGTTTAAAAAATTTTGCGATTCGCCAGGATTTTCCACAGACTTCTAGCGATTATAAAAGATTCACAAATTGGGATTTTTTTCCCCCAAAACCAAAAAAATTCCCAATAAAATTAATATTTTTATTGGGAAGTATACAAGATTCACCAGGATTTTACACCTTCACTGAGGGGGTGGTGGAGGGTTCTTAAAGTTTTCCCTGGGTTTGATCTTGAACCAAGAGTTCTGGGTAGTAGAAGAGTCACCAATTCATATGTAGATTCCTCCCTTGATTGCAGAGTCATCAAGTACTTGTTTAAGAACCTCTTCAATGATGGAATGTTGAGAGAAACACCATTCTCTCAACAAAATGAAGTGAAATTTCTTCTTGTGCTCCACTGGGCATGCCAGAAACTATTGTCACATAAAATTGCACCCTACTGAACAAGAGTTCAGTGTTCTAATGACACAATGGAAACAACATCAAGGTGTGGGACCTTGCGTGAATGAGGTTGAATCTATGGAGAAGTTCGACTTCCTCTTCTAAACTAAGTGCAAATGTGTTGGTATAACCCAACACATGAAACCTATTACTACTCTAATCTAATAAATCATAGAGGAAAAAGGGATAAAAGGAGAACATGAAAATGAAAGGGAGGTGATGCACCAAGATAGAAATGTTTTTTCTTCTTTTCTTCAGATTGCACAAAATATCAATAAATTAGCTAAAATAAGCATTTAGAAATGAAGGTAAGATATTTTTACTCAAACATGCAAGAAAAACCTATGATAATAGTAAGATTTTATTGATATGAGGCATAAAAGCTAGGCTTTACAATGGTAGAATGCAAGATACTGTGTCTGCGAAATAAAACTATGAGAGCAGCCTAAAAGAAGAATCTGATCAAGGAAATATCTGCTATGAAATCTATGCCAACAAGATCCTGGAGAGAACAAAGCCTACACGCCATCCACCTTGCCATAAATATTTGCCTGAAAGTCATCCAAATCCCTCACTAAATCAGGGATATGGGTATGGAGCTCGTCAGAAGGAATAACACAGCAACAATGAATGAGTATGGCTGCCACAAATCCACTTGTAGGAGTTAAAGAAAGCATTAATGTTTTCCTTGAAGCCCTAAAGAACACACCTGGTATTTGGGAGGTAGTTGCGCATTAATGGTGTCATTGAACAAAAATGTGCCAATTTGTGGATCATCGAGGTGTTGGGCCCTAAAAATTACCTTTGGAAGCATATGAGGGAAAGTGCACCAATCTGTGACACAATTCTGATACCAAATTACAAAAAAAAACCCATAATAGGCCATATTGCGCTTACCAAATTTGAAAAGTGCCATATTTGGCAAACGCCAAATTTGGCGCTCTCCAAATGGCTTTACCATTTGGCGCTCTCCAAATGGATTTACCATTTGGCGAGCACCAAATGGCTTGAATTTTGCAATCAGTGAACAAGTGTGAGTTCTCTTTCTTTTTGCAATGAAGTTTGGAATGCATTTTTCTAAACTCTTTTATTTTTGCTTTCTCTTCTAAGGAAACTATATACATGAAAGAAAAATTTAAGTATAAGTTTACATTTACATATGGACATTTAATTTCTTATACTTTAAGTTATATTACATGTATATAGGAAGGATGTTTGAGAGTGGTTTCAGATCTCTAGGAATTATAATGCAAATTCTATTTTTTGGAAGATCTTAAAAATTTCAGATTTAGTCAAATTTCAGTAATCAGCAATTCAAATTTCAGTAATCAAGAGGTCAAATTTTAGTAGTCAGCAAATTGTATCAACTTTCTCTCTCCTTCTCTCTACTCTGTATCTCTCCACTCCCTCCCTCTCTCTCTCCCTTGCTCTCTCTCTCTCTCACCCCTCTATCTCCTCCCTACATCTACCTCCCCCCTCCCCTCTCTCTCTTTCTTTACCTACCTCTCCCTCCATCACTTTGTATCTCACTTATGTCTCCCTCCCTACCTCTTTCCCTCTCTACTCTCTATCTCTCCTCTCCCTCCCTCCACCTACATCTCTCTCTCACTCTTTATCCCTCTCTTCCCCCACTTTCTCTCTAACTCTCTCCTCTCTATCTCATAATTCTCTCTCCCTCCCTCTCACTCTCCCCTCTCTATCTCACCACTCTCTCTATCTCTATCTCACACAAACCTCTATCTCCCTCGCTAACACTCCCTCCCTCCATCCTTCCCTCTCTAATTCTCTCTATCTCTCCTCTCCTTCCCTCTCTCAACCTCACCCTCCCTCCACTTCTTTTTGTCTCTCCTCCCAATCTCTCTCACTATTGTCCCTCCCTCCCTCCCCCTCTTTCTCTCTCAATTGATCTTTTTCTCTATCTCACCATTCTCTCTCTCACTCAAACACACACCTCTATCTCCCTACCTCTCCCTCCCCTCTCTACTCTTTATCTCTCCTCTCACTTTCCCTTTCTATACATACCTCTCCCTCCATCACTCTATCTCTCCATCCCTCTCTATCTCACTTATGCCTCCTTCCCTACCTCTTTCCCTCTCTACTCTCTATCTATCCTCTCCCTTCCTCTACCTACCTCTCTCTCTGTCTCTCCATCCCTCTCTTTCTCTCTCACTCTCTCCTCTCTATCTCACCATTATCTCTATCTCTACCTATCACCCCCTCCTCTCTAAATCACCATTCCCTCTCCTAGTTTCCCTCCTTCCCTCTCACTCCCTCCTCTCTAAATCACCATTCTCTCTCTATCCCACTTTCCCTCATTCCCTCTCTATGTCTCACTTATCCCTTTCTACCTCTCCCTCCCTCCAACCTCCCTCTCTCTCTTTATCTCTATTTCTCATTCTCTCCTTACCTCTCTACTCTATATCTCACCACTCTCTCCATCTCACTCTCCCTCCTTCCCTCTCTCCCTCCTATCCATCCCTCTCTCCTATCCATCCCTCTCTCCTTCCCTCTCTACCTACCTCTCACTCCACTACCTACCACTCTCTCCCTCACCCATATTTCTCTCTTACTCTCTCCTTCCCTCTCTACTCTATATCTCTCCCCCCTTCCCTCTCTAATCTATTTCTCTCTCTCCCCATTCCCCTATCCCCTCATTTTCTCTCCTCTAACTCTCTCTCCCTCTCACACACACTCACCTCTATCTCCTCCTTTCCTCTCCCACCATCCCTCCACTCTCCACTTCTCTCTATCTATCATCTCTCTCTACATCTCCTTCCCTCTATATTTATCTTTAGCTCCCCTCTCCCTCTCTTTACCCACTTCTCCCTCCATCACTCTATATCTCAATTGTGTCTCCTCTCTCTCTCTCTCACACACACACACACACACCTCTATCTCCTCCCTACTTGTCCCTCCCTCCCCTCTCTAATTTTCTCTATCTCTCCTCTCTCTACATCTCCTACCCTCTCTACCTATATTTATCTCCCCTATCCCTTTTTTCACCTACCTCTCCCTTCATCACTTTGTATCTCACCTATGTTCCCCTACCTACCTAGGGTTGAGGTATTAAGGGTCAAGGGTTGATAATTGAGGGTTGAGGGTTTAATTTATAGGGTAGAGGCTAGAGGGTTTAAGGGTCAAGGGATTAAGGATTGAGGATTGAGGGATTACAGTATAGAGTTTACTTGGGTTTAAGGGTTTAAGGGTTGATGGTAGAGGGTATTGGGTTTAGGGTAGAGGGTATCGGGGTGAGGGTTGAGTGTTTAAGGGTTTAAGGGTTGAGGGCATAGGGTTGAGGGATTAGGGTAGAGAGGGAGGGAAGGATGGAGTGAGAGATGGAGGGAAAAGTGAGATAGAGAGGAGAGAATAGGAGAAATGGATAGAGATATATGAGGGTTGAGGATCTAATGTATAGGATAGAGGGTTGAGAATTGAGGGTATAGGATTGATGGTTTAGGGTATTGGGTTGAGGGTAGAGGGTTTAAGGGTTTAGGGTTGAGGGTAGAGGGTTTAGGGTATAGGTTTAAGGGTATATGGTTGAAGGATTAGCATTGAGGGTCTAATGTATAAGGTAGAGGGTATAAGGGTTCAGGGTTTAGGGTTTAAGGGTTGAGGATTAAGGGTTAA
This sequence comes from Sequoiadendron giganteum, assembly GCA_007115665.2. Taxonomy (NCBI): domain Eukaryota; kingdom Viridiplantae; phylum Streptophyta; class Pinopsida; order Cupressales; family Cupressaceae; genus Sequoiadendron; species Sequoiadendron giganteum. Next base: position 124,148,410 of record CM021109.1, on the reverse strand, counting down.
GGGTTGAGGATTGAGGGTTAAGGGTTTAATGGTTTAGGGTTGAAGGGTTGAGGGTCAAGAGTTTAAGGATTAGGGTAGATGGTTGAGGGTATAGGGTTGATGGATTAGGGTTCAAGGTCCAACATATAGGGTACAAGGTATAGGGGTTGAGGTTTTAGGGTTAAGGGTTTAGGATTGAAGGTAGAGGGTTGAGGGATGAGGGTTTAAGGGTTAAGGGTTTATGGATTAGGGTAGAGAGTTTAATTGGGTTTATGGATTTAAGGGTTGAGGGATTAGGGTTGAGGGTATTGGGTTGAGGGTAGAGGGTAGAGGGTTTAGAGGTTTAGGATTTAAGGGTTGAGGGTTGAAGGTTTAGGGTATAGGGTTGAGTGCTGAAGGTTTTAAGGGTTAAGGGATTAGGGAAGAGAAGGTGGGATGGAGGGAGGGAGAAATGGAGAGAGAGTCTTGAGAGAGAGGGATGAATTAGGAGAGAGATAGAGGTTAGACAATTAAGGGTAGAGGGTTTAAGGGTTTAGGGTTTAAGGGTTAAGGTTTTAGGGTTTAGGGGAGAGGGGAGAGAGATAGAGGGAGTGAGGAAGTGAGTGAGAGAGAGAGAGACTTGAGAGAGGGAGAGGGGGTAGGAGGGAGAGTCTTGAGAGAGAGAGTGAGGGAGGGAGTGGGAGAGAGATAGAGGGTAGAGGGTTAAGGGTAGATGGTTAAGGGTTGAGGGCAGAGGGTTTAAGGGTTTAAGGGTTAAGGGTAGAGGGGAGAGACACAGAAGGAGTGAGTGAGTGAGTGAGAGAGACTTTAGAGAGGGAGAGGGGGTAGCAGGGAGATAGTTGAGAGAGAGAGAGAAGGAGAGGGAGTGGGAGAGATATAGAGGGTAGAGGGTAGAGGGTAGAGGGTTTTAAGTGTTTAGGGTTTAGGGTTAAGGGTAGAGAGAGAGAGGTAGAGAGGGAAAGAAGGTAGAGATATTGAGAGAGAGGAGGCAAGGAGGGAGAGAGAAATAGGTATAGAGGGACAAATAGGTAGACCCTTAAACCCTTATCCCTCAACCCCCATACCCTCTTAATCCCTCAACCCTCAACCCTCAACCCTTAAATCATAATCCCTCAACCCCCATACCCTCTTAATCCCTCAACCCTCAACCCTTCAAACCTAATCCCTCGACCCCCATACCCTCTTAATCCCTCAACCCTTCAACCCTAATACCTCGACCCCTATACCCCCTTAATCCCTCAACCCTTAAACCCTAATCCCTCAACCCCATACCCTCTTAATCCCTCAACCCTCAACCATTCAACCCTAATCCCTCGACCCCTATACCCTCTTAATCCCTCAGATTTTTAGGTTGCCATAAGGAGTATTCAGATTTTTTAGGTCCTAGTGTAGTTGGAGGCACATTCAGCAACATATGATAGTGAGCATGCCTATGAATGTTTTGTTGAATTTGGGTACAATTTGCATGATGAAGATGACAAAGATTTTTCATATGATAGTAAGAATAATGAAATGCAAACTGATGAGATGAATATGAATTAAATTGAATACAATGATTTCATGAAGGTTTTCAATGACAATGCATATTACAGGGTAGGTGGAATGGATAGTTTCAAAAGAAATATGATGAGCTCTATTCAGAACAAATTTTACGATAGAGGAAAGTGCAGGTTTTTCTTTTTGAGGTGGCCTGGGGCCATCCCTAATGGTTTAATTTTTTAAACCATAGCAGGTACAAAGGATTAAGGATTGCTAGTGCATGGACAATTCTTAGCAATGCCTCTTTAAAAAATTATCTTCCATGCATAGTAGTTTAGGGTTTTCCACTTCTCCATTTTCTCCATTTTCATATTATTCATATGTTCATTCCCTCCATCTATCATCGCCTTCATTTTTCATGGCTTTTCTTGGTCTTCTCTACCAAAGATACTTTGGATTGTTGTAGTGGTTTGCAAAATCACTCATCCCCAATAGGAGCCACTGTTAGAGATAGAGGGAGTGATTGAGTGAGAGAGAAACCTAAGAGAGGGAGAGGGGATAGGAGGGAGAGCCTTGAGAGAGATATGGAGCGACTTCAGAGAGAGGGAGAGACACAAAGTGGGAGAGAGATAGAGGGAATGAGAGAGAGAGGGAGTGGGAGAGAGAGGGGGGGGAGGGAGAGGGTGTGGGAGGGAGAAACCTAAGAGAGAGAGGCTAGGAGGGAGACACCTGAGAGAAGGAGAGGGAGTCAAAGTGGGAGAGAGGAGGTGGGAAGGAAAGACCTAAGAAAGTAGGGTGGGAGGTAAGTGAGGCCTAATCCCTCAACCCCTATACACTCTTAATCCCTCAACCCTCAACCCCCAACCCTCAACCCTCAACCCCCAACCCTCAACCCTCAACCCTCAATCCTTAAACCCTAATCCATCAACCCTCAAACCTTAACCCTTAAACCCTAATCCCTCAACCCCCATACCCTCCTAATCCCTCAACCCTCAACCCTCAACCCTTAAACCCTAATCCATCAACCCCCATACCCTCTTAATCCCTCAACCCTTAACCCTTAAACCATAATCAGTCAACCCCTCTATAATATTAATCCCTCAACCCTTAACCCGTACCACTCAAACCTTAAACCCTAATCCATCAACCCCTATACCATGTCAACCCTCAACCCTCAACCCTTAACCCCTAATCCCTCAACCCATATACCCTCTTAATCCATCAACCCTCAACCCTCAACCCTCAACCCTCAACCCTTAAACCATAATCCCTCAACCCTCAACCCTTAAACCCTAATCCCTCAACCACTATACCCTCTTAATCCATAAACCCTCAACCCTTAAACCCTAATCCCTCAACCCTCAACCTTCTACCCTTAACCCTTATACCCTAATCCCTCAACCCCCCATACCCTCTTAATCCCTCAACCCTCAACCCTTAACCCTTAATCCCTAAGCCCTCTACTTGAGAGAGAGAGGGAGAGGTGGTGGGAGGGACATGCTTGAGAGAGAGGCATAGGGAGAGGGAGAGAGAGTGAGAAAGGGAGGGAGTCATTGTGAGAGGGAGAGGGTATAGGAGGGGGAGACTTGACAAAGAGAAAGAGGAAGATTGGTAGGATGGAGATACTTGAGAGAGACAAAGAGGGAGATAGTGTGGGAAGGAGAGACATTAGAGACTTGAGAGAGGGAGAGGGGGTAGGAGCGAGAGACTTGAGAGAGAGAGAGAGAGACTTGAGAGAGGGAGAGGGGGTAGGAGGGAGATACTTGAGAGAGGGAGGGGAAGGGAGTTGGAGAGAGATAAAGGGTAGAGGGTAGAGTTTTTAAGGGTTTAGAGTTTAAGGGTTAAGGGTTGGGTTTAGGTTAGGGTATAGTGGAGAGAGATAGAGAGAGAGAGAGAGAGAGTGAGTGAGTGAGTGAGTGAGAGACCTAAGATTCCCTCTCTAGTTCTCTCTATCTCACTTCTCTCTCCTTCCCTCCCTCCCTCTCTAATTTTCTCTATATCCCCCTCTCTCCTTCCCTTTATACTTCTCTCTATCTCACCTCTCTTTCTCCCCCTCTCTTTCCCTCTCTCTTCCTTTCACCCACCTTTTCTCTCTACTTCTTGCTATCTAACCTATCTCTCTATACATATTTCTCTCTCTCCCCTCCTTCCCTCTCAATCTCTCCACGTTCCTCCTTATCTCTCTACTTTTCAGTGCCATCACACATCTCTCCACCTAGACCTCTCTCTATTTTTGTCTCACCTCTCTCTCCACCCCTAACTCTCCCTATATCTCTCCTTTCATATCTCCTTCTCTCTACCTAGTTGTCCCTCTACACCTATTTCTCTCTCCCTCCTTGCCTCCTCTCTCTCAATATCTCCACCTTCTTTCCCTCTCTAATTCTCTCTCTATCACCTCTCTCTATTTCTCTCCTCCCTCTCTACTCTCTCTATCACTCCCTCCCTCCCCCTCTTTCTATCTCTCCTCTCTCCCTCCCCCTCTCTCTATCTCTCTTTACCTTCTCTCTACCTATATCTCTCTCCTTCTATCTATCTCAACTATCCATCTTTACCTATCCCTCCACTTCTTTTTGTCTCTCCTCCCAATCTCTCTAACTATTGTCCCTCCCTCCCTCCCCCTCTTTCTCTCTCAATCGATCTTTTTTTCATCTCACCATTATCTCTCTCTCACTCACACACACACCTCTATCTCCCTACCTCTCCCTCCCCTCTGTACTCTTTATCTCTCCTCTTGCTTTACCTCTCTATACATACCTCTCCCTCCATCACGCTCTCTCTCCATCCCTCTCTATCTCACTTATGCCTCCTTCCCTACCTCTTTCCCTCTCTACTCTTTATCTCTTCTCTCCCTTCCTCTACCTACCTCTCTCTCTATCTCTCTATCCCTCTCTTTCTCTCTCACTCTCTCCTCTCTATCTCTACCTATCACCCCCTCCTCTCTAAATCACCATTCCCTCTTTCCTAGTTTCCCTCCTTCCCTCTCACTCCCTCCTCTCTAAATCACCATTCTCTCTCTATCCCACTTTCCCTCATTCCCTCTTTATGTCTCACTTATCCCTTTCTACCTCTCCCTCCCTCCAACCTCCCTCTCTCTCTTTATCTGTATTTCCCATTCTCTCCTTACCTCTCTACTCTCTATCTTACCACTCTCTCCATCTCAATCTCCCTCCTTACCTCTCTCCCTCCTATCCATCCCTCTCTCCTTCCCTCTCTACCTACCTCTCACTCCACTACCTACCACTCTCTCCCTCACCCATCTTTCTCTCTTACTCTCTCCTTCCCTCTCTACTCTATATCTCTCCCCCCTTCCCTCTCTAATCTATTTCTCTCTCCTCCAACTCTCTCTCCCTCTCACACACACTCACCTCTATCTCCTCCTTTCCTCTCCCACCATCCCTCCACTCTCCACTTCTCTCTATCTATCATCTCTCTCTACATCTCCTTCCCTCTATATTTATCTTTATCTCCCCTCTCCCTCTCTTTACCCACTTCTCCCTCCATCACTCTATATCTCAACTGTGTCTCCTCTCTCTCTCTCTTGCACACACACACACACCTCTATCTCCTCCCTACTTGTCCCTCCCTCCCCTCTCTAATTATCTCTATCTCTCCTCTCTCTACATCTCCTACCCTCTCTACCTATATTTATCTCCCCTATCCCTTTTTTTACCTACCTCTCCCTTCATCACTCTGTATCTCACCTATGTTCCCCTACCTACCTAGGGTTGAGGTATTAAGGGTCAAGGGTTGATAATAGAGGGTTGAGGGTTTAATTTATAGGGTAGAGGGTAGAGGGTTTAAGGGTTGAGAGTTGAGGGTTGAGGGTTGAGGGTTGAGGGTTGAGGGTTGAGGGTTGAGGGTTGAGTGTTTAATTGTTTAAGGGTTGATTTCCATAAGAAACTTAAGTGATTTTCCACTATTTTCATAAAAAAGCCTAAGGTTTTTCCATCTAGACCTATCATTTTCCTATCTTTCCATATAAAATTCATTTTTTCCCTTTCCAAAAAATGCTCATATACTTTATATCACTACCGCTCCCTTAAAAAATAATTATATATATATTATTTACCACCCAACCATGACCTCATACATGGGGGCCCATGGTATGGTGGTAATTTTTTGGGGGAGTCACATTAACGCTTACCGCTATACCGCGGGGGGACATCATACTGTCTGTGGTAGCGTGGTGGTCGGGTAGTAGCTAATATAGTTGGCATGAGATGTTTATCGTGCCACTGTGCGCAGTTAAACCATAGACCGCAGTGACTACGGTAAACAAGTAGCGGTTGGCAAAGGGTGACAGTGGATAGTTAGTGGGTGGTCGGTTAATGCAACCAATAGTTTGCAGAGTGGCTACTGCGGTAGCATTGGCAGTCAGGACAGTTACCAAGGTAGTGTGGTGGCGGTGAGAAAACCGTAGCGGCGTCGGTCGTAGCGATTACCATGGTACAGCACGTGGTTAAACCACAGACCACGGTGACTGCGGTAATGGTAGCGGTCGGTGAAGGCAATCAATGGAGGACAACAAGGAGCGATTAATGTTTGGAACTGGCAATTAAGGGTGGCTACCGCGATACCACTGGTAGTCATCCTAGTGACCGCGATAGCGTGGTAAAGGCTCATTGAGGCAATAAATGCGGGGAGTAAAAAGGACACCACAATACTGCATGAAGAAAAATCAAGCCTGCGGTAGAGCAATAACAATAAAGATAATAAGGCCATGAGAAGATAAAAATAAAGGAGTGGATAGAATGAAATTTAAAGGGTGGGAAAGGATATAAAGGGAAAAATCAAAGCGATGATATAGTTAAAAATATTTAATTTTCCGAAAGGAAATCTAATTAAATATTTTAAATCTCTATCATAAAATTCAAACAGTTGTAATAGAAATTGAAGGGTCATGACCCTTGGGTATGTAATGTATATATATTTCAGAAAATCAGGGGACAAGTAGAAAAAGAAAGCAGTAGTTAGACTATAGGAGTTATAATTTTCCCGAGAAGGGACTAGGATG
>CM021109.1:124121089-124141838 GCA_007115665.2 Sequoiadendron giganteum | reverse complement strand
AGGGGGAGGGAGGGACAGATAGAGAGGGGGGAGAGAGATATAGAGAGGTGATAGAGATAGAATTAGAGAGGGAAAGAAGGTGGAGATATTGAGAGAGAGGAGGTAAGGAGGGAGAGAGAAATAGGTATAGAGGGACAACTAGGTAGAGAGAAGTAGATATGAAAGGAGAGATATAGGGAGAGGTAGGGATGGAGAGAGAGGTGAGACAAAAATAGAGAGAGGTCTAGGTAGATAGAGGGAGGAGGATATAAAGAGAAAAATAGAGGGAAGAAGAGAGGGAGGAAGAGGTAGGGATGGAGAGACAGAGGTGAGAGAGATAAGAGAGAGGAGGGGTGAGATAGAGAGAAAGAGAGTAGAGAGGGAAGGGGAAAGAGAGAAGTGAAATAGGTGATAGAGATGTGTGATGGAGCTTAAAATTAGAGAGATAAGGAGGAAGGTGGAGAGATTGAGATGGAAAGAGGGGGGAGAGAGAGAGATGTATAGAGGGATAGGTTAGATAGAGAGAAGTAGAGAGGAAAGTTGGGTGAAAGGAAGAGAGAGGGAGAGAGAGAGAAGGAGAAAGAGAGGTGAGATAAAGAGAAGTAGAAAGGGAAGGAGAGAGAGAGGGAGATAGAGAAAATTAGAGAGGGAGGGAGGGAAGGAGAGAGAAGTGAGATAGAGAGAACTAGGGAGGGAAGGAGAAAGAGAATGACAAGATAGAGAGTAGAGAGGGGAGGAGAGAGCGAGGGAAGCAAAGAGAGAGAGAAAGAGAGGAGAGGGAGGGAGGGATAGGTAGGTGTAGAGAGTAGAGAGAGATATATAGAGATTAAAGGAGAGGGATGAGAGATAGAAAAATGTAGAGAGGGAAGGAGGGAGGGAGATAGATATTGGAGAGGGAAGGAGAGAGAGGTGGACATGTAGAGACATAGTTCTTGAGCTCAAGGAAGATATTGTTAGATAAAGGGATGGAGATAGTGAGAGAGAGAGAGGTCTAGAGAATAAGAGATGAAAATGAGTGAGATAGATGAAATTCGACCTCCTGAGTACTAAAATTTGACCTCCTGATTACTGAAATTTGACTAAGTCTGTAATTTTTAAGATCTTCCAAAAACTAGAATTTGCATTATAACTCTTAGAGATCTGAAACCACTCTCAAACATCCTGCCTATATATACATGAAATATAACTTAAAGTATAAGAAAGTAAATGTCCATATGTAAATGTCAACTTATACTTAAATGTTTATTTCATGTATATAATTTCCCTGACAGAGAAAGCAAAAATCTAGTTATGTGCAAAGCAGGCCATTTGGTGCTCGCCAAATGACTCATCACATTTGGCACACACCAAATTTGGTGCACGCCAAATGTGATGAGTCATTTGGCACTCACCAAAAGGCTTGCTTTAGATGTGTTAATTAACAGGATTTGCTAAATTTTTTCATATTTTTTATCGTGCTCCCCATCTCATTTGCACGTCATTCAATGCAAGTTTATAAAAAAAACCGTGATATCGTTAACCTCTATCTCAGCTATCTAAATATATAATTATTTTTTCATTTTGATTTAGTTAAGGTTTTGATCCATGGCTTCTATTGTAAATGCCTTCGTTTTTGGTCAAAAACCAACATGTGCTAGGTTTAGGATAGGATTTTACACGTTCATCGGAATCTGAAAAAAATTACGTTTTTTGAAACTAGACTCCATTCTACACATGATGAAAAAAAAAAATCAATTTTCGATTAGTTTGCAAAAAATTTGGGGGGGAGCACGCTCAAATTTCAGCTTTTCAGGATGTGTCCACTTTGAAAATTCATAAAATATTATATATTCATTAAAAAAATTATCTGAAAGAAGGAGGATAAACTACATGGTGTTAGCTAATTTCTCAATGTTGGGATTTTTGAAATTCTAAAAAAAAGTTAACCAAAAAGGGGGGAGCCCTTAGGCGCTATGCTATTTTTTTTGATAAAAATAGGACCTGTTTTGGGCCCCCCCCTTTTTGAGACCCTTAATCTTCATTAATTTTAAAAAAAAATAGTAGCTTAGAAACTAGACTCGGAGCACTTCAACTTTTGTTCTTGCTGCATCTTGAAATTTTGAGCGTAACTATCTTCATTTTCTCGTGCAAATCAGATTTTCCTGATTTCAGAAAAAAAAGTGGCATCTTAAGAGCCAAAATCGTGTCACAGATTGGTGCACTTACCCATGAATTAAATGGTGTTGGGCCTTGAAAATATGTATTTGTCAGGGGTCAAATGTCGAGGCTATCTTATGCTTTATGTTTGCATCAAACTTCATCTGCACTAGCATTGAGCCATTGGAGATCGGGCATCGGGTCGTCCAAGATCGAGATTCACGCCTGCAGCTTCCCACGTACCAAAGGAAGAAGAGAGGAGGAAACCATGACCACCAAAAGGAACCTTCTTTGAATAAGCATCAGGGATCAGTGAGATGAGTTACCTCTTACTGAAGAAAGCTAAGAGGTAAAGGAGAAGGTCAAAGGCCGAAATGCGAAAACCTGATATTTAGCTGAATTTTGGAATCAAGGTATCGATGAGAAGAAAAATGGAAGGAGATGTTCGAAGAAGATGAGACTTCGAAGGTCAGACCTCAAACCATTGGAGGTCAGAGGTCAGGAGGAAGGCTTACACCTTGCGAAATGAAAGAAGTAAGAGGGAAGCCCACCCCCCGAAGTCTAACAAGACGAAAGACTTAACCAAATTTTGAAACTTTATTGAGCTTCAGTGGTCTGAGGTAAACCCTGAGGCTTACCTTTAGAGATTGGTAAAAGGGTAAAGGGAAAGGCCGAAGGCCGAAACAATTAGAGGAAAGATGGGAAAGGAGGAGCGATGGAGAAGGCATGAAGGAAGCGAGTAAGAGACAACTAGAAAACCCGAAATTCTAGGACTTAGCAAAGTCTAGGAAACTTCAAGGAGAAAACATGCAAGATGGCCCATGGGGAATCTCTCAGATTGGTTATTAATGATTGGACATCAAAGGGGGGTATGAAATGTCAATAGGTAGCATTAATTTTACAACCTAAGATGATATCTATTGGTTTATTTCCCCTAGGTTGTATGTTTGTTCCACCAAGGTGGAATATCTCTTAACCTTTCTCTCTTTTTCTTTTTCTTTTGATTGAAGATAATATATTCTTATTTTGGATGCATATATACGATGTTATTCATTGGATTATTTTTTTGTTCAATATGTTTTCAAGATGGAGCACTCGTTTCAAAGGATCATGTACTAAGAAGTGACCCCGCACCCTTATTTGTATCTTTTTTATGAGTGCCTAGATATATTTACTTTCATATTAGATTCTTGATTTTACTTTGACATACACGTTCATGATAATTCAAATGCAAGTCAAAGTAGGGGAAATATGTAATAGTGAATATTTTATACCTTACTCTTTTACCTTTTATTATGGAATCACTTTAACCTAATTAATCCTCACACAATGGTAATGGTAAAAGAGGCAAACTTATTATTAGAAGCTAACAAAAAGCCCAAATCTTGCATGATTCCATCTACATTCACTCTTAGGGACTAGTCTTGATCCTTAGTTCCAATTGTTTCCACCTTGGGTAAGAATTGTGATTTGTGGGATTGACTAAGTAGATTGATCTCATGATTCATAGAAATGACCCCTGAGCTTTCATTTTTTAAATTTAAATTTAGTTACAATCTAACCTTTCTAGCTAGTTATTTTATATTGACTTGAAACATGAAATATTTCACTTGCTACCTTTAGAGTTGTAAGGAGTAACCCTAGTTATTTCTTACACACTTGACAATTGGACATCTAGTGTACATTGAAAATATTCATTAGCATAATCAAAGCATTCACCTACTACATTATAGACTTACACAAATGTCTAAGACATCTCTTACATGTTTTCCTATTGCTTTCAATCATTTCTAAAAAGTTGACTCAATAACCTTAGGGGTTTGACCAAAGGGAGACATATTCTTAGGTATTAACAAACAATGGATCACACAACCAAGTTTTAATGGAAAGATGTGTAGACATCAAGACAAATTGAGAGTGTACACTCAAAGATTTAACAAGATTAGATATGCACATGATGACCAAATCTATAGTTGTAAGGGTCAAATCTACATTTGGATGATTGATTCTACAATTGTTGAAGAAACTTGTAAAATAGATTAAAAAAACTACGAATTTTAAAAATTTCTTTTTATTACTCATTTTTCCTATGCATTCACAAATCATTTCCAATTATATATTACAACCTTTTTATAACAAATTTCTAATTGAATATCATTATTTTATTCATTTAACTTCCCATATTTCTTTAACACACCATTTCAAATAATTCTTTATCTAAACTCTTAATCATTATATTATTTAATTATTTTATGATAAGATTTTGTTTTTATTTTTTTGAAGGGCTCTTTGTCTCTCTTATAATTATTATGAATGCATTAACTTGAGTACCAAGTCACACTAGTTAATAAGCTTCTCTCTAGTTTTTCAATGTTTTGAGTCGTAGATTTATTTTCTTGTCAATACCCAACAGCTTAACGAGTCCATGTTTGCCTACAAATGTCAAGTAAACAATCCCAAATTCAAACACGGTAAGAGGCCTCCTTGAAAAACGTGTTCTTTTTAAAATATTTATAAGGAAATAAAAATGGTTAGTCCATGCTCATTTGGTTGACGTTAAGAGTGGTAAAGCCCACAAGGAGATATGTTCTCATTGTCTACATTAGAAAATACTTAATTGAATTTTGACCATTATTCAAATGGTTGAACCACATGTTCCTCCAATCTTTTTATTATTTCATCTATATGTAAAAGTGATAAATGAATTTTTATTTTAAAATATATTTATATAATTGATAAAATGAGTTCATTCTAGTAGTAATCAAAATGTGGAAAGGTTGTTTCATTTATTTAAGTTTAGATTATTCATCATTTTCATTTTGTTTTTAAGCATCTTTTGTTTTTTTGGCTTTTGGGTATGTTTATTTTTTACATTTTAATTTTAATAGGTTCAATTAAAAACATTATGAAAAGTATTTATATTATTATTTATAAAATAGTGTTATATATATTTATAAAAAAATGGGTGGAAATAATCTCTCTTTAAGTTCAAATAAAGTTAATTTAAAGTAGAGAACATTATAACAATAAAAATCAATTGTGAAGTAGCAAGAGCAAAAGTAGAGGGAGGAGGAAGGAGGATCCTGGTCACCTAATCTGTCTCATATATTGGTGGGATCCAAAGTGTCCATGGGAAGAATGTTACCTTTAAAATAAGCATCTTGATTATCTTCATTAACAACACAAATAGGAAAAATACCAAGAGCCAACCCAAAGAATTTGCTAGAATTTGGCTAGTCTATATTCCCATCGCCAAGAGGTGGCAGGGAAGAAGAGTGGTTGAGTGGTTCAATAATTAGTGTATTGAGACATTAAAAAACATGTATTCATATTAGAGTATTATTTAGTTACTTCAAAAAAATTGTGTTGACTATTATTATTTACAATTAAATGAAATAAATTCATTATAACACGTCACATCTAAAAAGTGATAATTTATGTGATGTCACATGGATGCACCAAAATACATGATTTAATGTATAACTAACCAAAAGAATTTTGTGTGTATGTTTTATAACACCTTAATAAATGCATGCTCATTTAACATCATATTTGATGATGTGGACTTATAATTTATGTTTAAGCACTAAACTTGATAACTAAACTTCGAAACATTGAAAATTACTACATATAATTCAAAAAGTACAAAATTAAAATACATGACAATTAAAACCCCTCTCTGACTCATTCTCACCCTCACATATTTTTTTTTTAAATATTTAAGAAATAATAATCATATCACATCTTAGAAGAAAAGAAACATCAAGAAACAATATCATAGACTTTACAATTTTCATAGTTTCTAGAGAACTTTACCATGTACACTCCTTGTTTTGAAAATCTCTACACTAGATTTATTTATTTACTGTGGGTCCAAATTTACCTTCAACTATGCAGCCACCATAGTTGTCCACCTATCATTTAGGACTCGTTTTATATGATTGTATTTGTGTTAGAATTTCCACTAATTTAGTGCCCACTTTCTCGAACTTTTACTAATCCAAAAAAAACAAGGCCTTTGTACTAATTAGTCTAAATACACTAGATTATACTTTTCCTATTCTTTGAATTTTGTGTTGCTAGTCTCTTGGTCACCATTATTATGGCCCATTTCCATGAACATCCACTTCACCGTATAATAGGGGTTCCAAATGAGCATGGAAAGAAAATTTCAATGCCCACATGTGAAAGCAATGTGTGGAACTAAGTTTTGACTTAGGGGAGGAAAGAAGCAAGAATTGTTCTTCTTAGAAGTCAAGAATGGAAGGCTCCCCTTAAGACAAAAAACTAATAGGATTCGACAAGACAAAAGTTCTAGAAAGGGAAACCACCACCTAACCAATATTAACTTCACTTAGACCCACAAATATGCATAATTTTAGTGTGGACTCATGGAAGAAATGACAAGATATTTGAGTCCTTTCCTTTGTACTCCTAATGAAGTTTGTTGTTTAATGTACACCCTACGAAGTTGAAAAGTAACTTACAAACAAGGAAAATGACATTGCTCCTCCAAAGCACCCATTAGGGACCACTCTAACACTACATCCTTTGTCCTTTAAACTTGCCACCTCCACTAAGCTTAAGTTTCCATTCCATCATATTAAATATCATTTTTATCATTATATACTATTAAACCACTATAATGGATAATTATATCTTTTTTAATAATAATATTTTAAATTGTTATTAAATAGTTAATAAATATAAATATTTATGATTTTGTTGGTCAAATAGTATAGATTTTTATTTTGAAATTTATTATATAGTGTTTAATTAAAATAATTATACATATTTGTAAATATTGATTATTAGATATCTTTTATGAAAAATAGTTATCAGCATTTATGTTCTTTCATATTCTTTGTATTGTAGAATTATATAGATAGTTGTGAGAAAAAAAAGTATGGACCTTCCTCTATATTCTACCACATATTTTATCATATACAAACTATATGTGTAATTGAATAAAAATAAATAAATGAAATATTTATAAATAGAATTTAAATTAGTAAAATGAAAAATGGTTCATCTTAATAATCGTAAAATTCTTTGGACAAACTAAATCTAAAAGTATTTTTCAATAAAATTTAATGACTAGGATCAATTAGGGAAAAGTAATGGATTGAAAGAATAGGGAATAATTTAGATATAGATGTGGGCATAACATAATCCAAATAAATGATCGAATATGAATGTATTTCTTTTATAGTTCCTTGAAATGAATGAATCTTGAGAAGTGTGTCAATATTATGTAATGCTCCAAAGTTCTTTATGTGGTTAGTTTAGTGCACCTATAAAAGAAAGGGATTGATTAATGCCCCATCTTATCAACTATAGTTCATTGAAACCCCCACTATTCACCCACATGTGGGAAACTCACAATTGAGGCACCTATTACATTAGTTCAAGGTTGATCAACTTGGGACCTATCCCTAAGCTAATCAAACTCTTTCCTCACTATCCTAGGCCCCCACTCTCCACCCCTCTCCCCAACTATAATTGGTTCTATTTTATATTCAATCACATCTATTACTATAAAGCACCCCCTACCCAAGGACATGGTTAAAGGGGTAAGATAATACTATAGCCTAAAGACACTCCTCTCCCTCTTTATCTCAAATAAACTCTAGATCACACACATATCGATTATGAATAACTAATAAAAATCCTTTTAAATTTTCATACTTTAATTTTTTTAGGTTTCCTTTTACCTTAATTTATCTATGTAAATTGGATAATATTTTTCGTAGGGTTAATTTAGGCCAATCCAATCAAATGCATAAAAATAAGCATAAATTAAATTGAGGTAAACTAAGGATAATTGATGACTAATAAGTTGGATAAGTGTGCTTTCTCTTTCTAAAAAATAACAAAGAAGAAAAAGGTACTTTTCTCTTTGATTGAATAATGTATAGAAATTTGGAATGACATAAAAATATAAAGACCTTAAGGTTAGAAATATATAATAAGAGTAATATTTTCCTTGGATTTTGTACTAGATTTGTATTCTAGTAGAAGACAACTTCACATGTTTTGGACAATAATATAGTCATGGAGTAGTATGCATAGTAAAATTATACTTTATTGTTTAGCTATTGTATATCTATGTTTTTTTTTTTTTTTCTACAAGGATAACAATATCTAAGAACACCTTGATAGGGTTTTCATTGTATCATAAGGAAATTCTAAGAACCCAAAACTATATGGGTCAACATACATGCTTGATGATTATTTGGTAGTTCATCTTAATACCCACATGGCATGCTTATTTCTCCTCTCAAACTTTTTATAATCTTGATGGGATTTTGTAGCATCCTAGTACCCTCCTTAATGTGTGTATGACCTTTTTTTCACCTACTTTAAGCTGCAAGAGTACCCAATAAACCTCATGGTCACTTAGGAGACCCTTTTTAGGTTGTAGCAACACCTAGGTGACCTACACCATGACATGATCAACCCTGTCATAAGTTGGAATACACACAAGTCACTTCCTTTTGGTTATTTTTCTCTATTTTACCTTCTAATCACTAGCTTATTTCCATTATCTCTTCCTTTCTTTATCTCTTTCTTTAAGATAAGGATAGGAAAGAAAACACCCAAAGAAGTAAATTTCAACAAAAATTAATAAAATAAATATATAAAATCCTTCCTAACCTAGACATAAACCTAGACCAACAAGCATAATCAAATTCAACGAGTATTCTTGATTCTCATACTTATGTGACCATACAAGCCTAATAACCTACCATAAGATTGACCTCGTCATCCATTTGAGTTTTATTTTTAGATGTGGTTAGTATAGGATTATATTAGGATTTCCAAACTTTCATATTACCATTATAGAGTTAAAATTATATGAATTTAAGTTGAAATATTATTGGTTATGAGCTAAAAGGTCATATTTTATGACAATATATATTTGGATTACTTTTCTAATGAATTGATATATCTAAAAAATTATTGATTGTGTGTTGATTATCTATTTTATGTTGGAAATTTTGTCAAGTACTATAAGCCCCTTTATTGAAACAAAAATAATATGAGTAATAAAGTTATTCAACAACAATCAAGGAATGACTACTAAGACCTTGGTGATAGTCAATTTGTATTTGGTATTTGATTCCTTTTAGGAGGTGCAGGAGTTCATATTGGATTTTTAACTAAATTGAGAAGTGTTTCAAAACACCCTTCAATAGGTCCAAGTTGGATCCTAAAGTTAAAAGGTGTATTTTCATTAGTTATATAGAAAATGTCAAAGACTATAATATTTTGAATATAAAAACCTTCAAGGTCATGTACTAAAAAAAACTTCCATTTAGGGAACATGGTGAAGAGGTTAAAGCTGAATAGTAAAAGGATATTTAAATTGAGAGGGTGCATTTTGAAATAAAAATGGAGAAAGAAAATTTATGATAAGTTGAACATGATAGTTTGGTAGAGGAATAGGAAAGCACATCTCATGAAAACTCTGAGGAAGAGAAAGGTGTGAATGTCTAATAGGTATTTCTTCATCTCAAACTATGAGAAGGTATTCTAGGTAGTGGAGATCACTTGAAAGGTACAATCCACTAGATTTTTATTATCTTTTCTCTAACTTGTGCTATTGCTCATAGTGAACCAACTATTATAGAAGAGGCTCTCACTACCAATGAGAAAAAATATTGGAAAAATTACATGGATGAGGATATGATGTCATTAAAGTAGTACAATACTTGGAGTTAGGTTGATTTTATTGAGGATATGAAACCTAGTGGATGCAAGTGGGTATTCAAAAAGCTCAAAATAAATGTATCACTGGAGTGGTACAAGGTGGGGTTGGTGGAAAAGGTTTGTTACCAAGTTGAGGGATAGAATTTGGTGAGATATCTTTCCTATTACACTAAGTTGGGTTATGTTAGAATGTTGTTATCTATTGCTACAACACTTGAATTATAGATGTCAAGATAATATTCTTGTATGGATACTTAGAGGAGAATTTTTTTGAATAGAATGAAGGATACAAGATGAATGGTAAATGGAAACCAATTTTTTAGATAATAAGAGCTTTGTATGTATTAAGGTAGTCCCTACACATGTGGAACCAAAATTTTGACACATGTACTAGAATTTGGTCTTAGAAAAAAGTTATGTTGATCATTATGTATAATTAAAGAAGGTAAATGATCACAGTTAAATTATTATTTTATATGTTGATGACATGCTTATCATTTTAGATGATAAAGCTTTAATTTAAGAACTTAAAACCTAGTTTCCTCGTAAGTTTGATATGAAAGACTTAGGAGTTGCTAGATATATTCTTAGAATGGATACATGTAGGGATAGAAGTCAAAGGAAATGATGGATAAACCATAGGAAGTGTCTTACAACATTTTTGCAAAGGTTATTAGGATTAAGGTCCCATCTACTTTATTAAGTCTTATATATTTAATTATTCCATATCACTATTTTTGTATGCATTTGTCAGGGATTGGGGCCCACCAATAGCAAAAAAATATTTAATTATTGGATTTATGAGGTGGTAAGGTCAATTATGGTTAGCTAATATTTGGGAAGCTATAAATAACTATTATTAGTCTATGACAACTTGTAAGAGTATCCCCTATTTTATAGGGTTTGTATGATATGAATAAATTTGTGAGATATTTTTGTCAACTATAGAAAAAGTTGTAAGAGTATACCCTAATTTATTGGGATTGTATGGCATGCCTATATTAGTGGTACTATGTAGGATTCATGCAAGAGATTATGTTTAGCATGTAAGGGTTGTATGGATTTTTACCATGGTATTTTGGAACATCATTTTAACCCAGGGAAATGCTTTATGGTGGTACTGTTGGCAAAATAAGGATAGACAATTGAGAGGGGGGGTGAATTTGTTGTTACCAAAATTAGACTTATACAACATTAATCAACCTTAAATCTTAGATCTGACAAATAATAGTGCAAGCATAAATTAATAACACATCAAAGACACATGAACACCAATATTTTATACGTGGAAACCCTATTAGGGGAAAAACCACGGTGGATGTTAGTCCACAAGATTATACCCTGTTAGAAGTATAATGAAGAATGAAAAAGGAATGCACTTGCATTCAGGCGCACTGCCTAGAGCACACTACATGAAGGGAAGGCTCACAACCTTACATAAAGTAATCAAATTAAATCCATCTAATGAAGTTGAACTGAGAAAAATAGCTTCTACAAAAGCCTGATTATAGTTCTAGTTAGGCACACAAAAACTTCTACACACTCTTCCACACTCTACTCAAACTTCTTCACACCCTACTCTACTCTTGAATTATTTGACCTTTATTCACACATGTAAACCTCTTGCACACGTTGAGCATTGCCTCTAAATGAGGAAAACAAACACTTATATATATCCGCGCCTCAAATAAAGAATAAATCACAACTGTCGGCCTCAATACATGAATAAATTTCAATGCGCACCAACACAAGTTGGTCACAACATAGTGAGGACCCAAACAAACACCTTCAAATATGCCAAATAATAAAATATTAATCTTCATGGATCCGCAACACGCTAACACCATCATGTCGACCAAGAACATGAAAATTTGAGCACATATTGGAAAAATCTCCGATCATGAACACTCTGATCAATGAAAATGTACAACAAGGATAGAGTACAATCTAGAATCATCCATGAACATCACAGGTACATGCACAACACATGAAATTACCAGAATTTCATCTGCTCCATCCAAGAACACCATCTACAGAAACTGAATAACTATAGGAACACAGATCTTCATAACTTCCTCAAATCTTGATGCAAACCTCTGAAACTTTCAAACAACATACTAGAAAGCTTCAGCAACAAACCCTTTGAAGCACTCCTTTAGATCTTCAATGTACAAAAATTTCCAACATTCTGACCTTCTCAGCTTCACTAGCTGCCAACAATATTATTTTTACAATTTTCTCAATATCCTTGACATATACAGCCTTAAGCATCATCAATTCTAATAGTGTTGACATCAATGAAAATCACATATCAACAATGCAAACAAAAAATCCAACAATCTCCCCCTTCGGCATTGATGGCAACACATGATCTAAAAAATAATTCCACCAACCCAACTAGCTCTTCTCCAACAATCTACCCCTGAGATTGTGCACTCTTTCTTGTTTCCTTTTTCTCCCATGTTTTTCACATTTCTCTTCTCTCCCCCTTTGAAATCAATGGAAAAGGTACACATGCTCTTATTACAAGTTTGAATCATCTGACTACTCCCTCTGAGTAGCAACCACCACAACATCAATTCAGAATAAGATATGACTATGAATTCATGGACTAATGCAAAGACCTGCATCTTAGTTTTGATCAGGAGGGGAAATCACCCCTAACTTGCCTCTGAAGTACTCAAAATTATCATTAGGCAACGACTTAGTAAATATGTTTGCAATTTTCTCCTTGGTAGGTATATATTCCAGTCTAACTTCTTTGTCACTCACTTTATCTCTCAAAAAGTGATATTTGATGGATGCATGCTTTGTCTGTGAATGCAGCACTAGATTCTTGGAAATATTAATGGCACTTGAATTGTCACAAAATATGGCAATTGGTTCTTCATACTCAATTCTGACATCTCTCAATATTTGCTTCATCCACAATACTTGGGTACAACTGTTTGCAGCAACAATATATTCTACCTCAGTAGTAGACAATGAAATGGATTTTTTCTTTTTTGCTTAGCCAAGATACCAATTTCATCCCTAAGAAGAATGCACCACCACTAGTACTATTCCTATCATCCACATCTCCTACCCAATCAACATCAGTGAAAGCATTTAGGATAAGATCATCATCCCTAGGATACCAAAGACCAAGATCAAGTGTCCCTTTAGGGAAAAAAAAAATTCAGTTCACAACAATTACATGAGACTCTTTAGGATCAGCTTGAAATCTAGCAACCATGCATACAACATTCATTATATCTAGCCTGGTCTGAGTCAAATAGAGTAATCCACCAATCATTGACCTGTATCTTGTTTGATTTTCTTTAGGAGAATCATCATTCTGTGTAAGTTTGCATTCGGTTATCATAGGTGTACCAACTGGCTTTGAATCTTCCATGCCAAACATTTTCAGTAACTCTTTCACATACTTAGACTAAGATATGAAAATTCCATCATCTAACTGAGTCATTTGTAATCCTAAAAAGAATTTCAACTCTCCTATCATTGACATTTCAAACTCACTTTTCATTCCATCAACAAACTTCATACACAAATCATCATCATCTTCAAAAATAATGTCATCAACATAAGCTTCAATGATCAATTCTTTATTCTGATCCAACTTGAAATACAAATTGTTGTCAGTAGTACCTTTATTGAATCCAAGCTTCAATAATTATTTATCCAATCTAGCATACCAAGCTCTAGGAGCTTGCTTAAGTCCATATAGAGCTTTCTTTAATTGGCATACCATGTCTTTTTCATCAGTCAATTGAAATCCATCCGGTTGTTCAACATAGACTTCTTCTAGCTCACCATTCAGAAATGCTAACTTTACATCCATCTAATAGACTTTATAATTCTTGAAAGTAGCATAAGCAAGAAATAATCTTACTGCTTCAATTCTAGCAATAGGGGAAAAAGTTTCTTCAAAAACAATATCTTCCATCTGTGAGTACCCTTTACAAACCATTCTTGCTTTGTTTCTGACCACTTCACCTTGCTCATTCAGCTTATTTTCGAACACCCACTTGGTTCCAATCACATTTTTGTTCTAAGGTCTAAGAACAAGATCCCATGTATCATTCTTCTCTATTTGCATTAGTTCTTCTTTCATGGCTTCCATCCAATGTTCATCTTTGCATGCTTCATTGATATTGCTAGGCTCGACTTTGGAAATTAGATAGTACTCTTCCAAAATTCTTCTTCTAGTTTGCACACCTTTTCTCTTGTCTCCTATTATCTAATTGTCAGAGTGATTTCTCCTTACATATTTGGGAATTTTAGGATTTTCTCTAACTTCTTGTTCTTGTGTTCTTTCTTTTGTACTTCTGCTAGTCTCTGCCTCTTGATTCCCTTGGTTCACTGGAACAACTTGAAGTTGATTTTGTGTCTGAACATCATTGTTAGTATTATCATTTTGATCATCTAAATCATATCCACTATATCTAGATGGCCTAACAATATCTTCATCAACTTTGACATTTTCACTTTCAACCATTTTCTTTAACCTCTTATTAAAGCACCAATAAGCTTTACTTTTAGTAGAGTAACCCAAAAAGATACCTTCATCACTTCTAGCATCAAACCTGCCTATATCATCATCTGTCTTGATGTAACATTTTCTTCTTTTTTTTAAAATACTTGATAGTAGGCTTATAACCAAACCATAGCTCAAAAGGTGTCTTACCAGAATTACTGTTGACATACACCCTGTTAATGGTATACACAATTGTACTTATAGCTTCTCTCCAGTAAAAATGAGGAACATTTGCTTCCAGCATCATGGTTCTAGCAGTGTCTAGAATGGTTATCTTCTTTCTTTCAACAACTCCATTTTATTGGGGAGTCCAGGGAGCAGATAGTTGTCTTTGGATTCCATGCTTTTCATAGAAAGAATTGAATTCTTGGGAAGTGGATTCACCACCTCTATCTGATCTTAGACATTTGATCTTCTGACCTATCTCATTCTCTGCCATAGCTTTGAAACTTTTCAACTTTTCTAATGCTTCCTATTTTTCTCTTAAGAAAGCAACCCATATCATTCTAGAATAATCATCAATGAGCAACATAAAATACCTTTCACCTTGTATACTCCTGATTCTAGATGGATCGCATAGATCAATATGTATCAAATCTAGTACTCCATTAGAGCTATACTATTTGCTCCAAAAAGAATTTCTTGTCTTCTTCCCATCTGACATTCCTTGCACATAGTGTCAGTAGTCTTCACTAACTTAGGAAGATCTCTGACTGCTTGAGTAGTGCTTATCTTGACAATGTTATCAAAGTTCACATGACACAACCTCCTATGCCATAACCAACTTACATCAATCTGAGAAATTAAGCAACTTTCACTAGCAACACTCAAATGAAAGATATTACCATTTGTCTTTGTACCTGAAGCAATCATATTTCAAGAACTTCCCCTTATTCTGCACTTACCATCCTTGAATTGAAGATTTTAACCCTTGTCTACCATCTGTCCAACACTTAACAAGTTATGCTTTAAGCCTTCTACATAAATAACATCATCAGTATTATGCTTACCACCAAAAGAAATAGTGTCTTTGCCATGAATCACACTAGAAGTGTTGTCTCCAAATCGTACAACACCGCCATCATAGTCTTCCAAGCTTACAAA
Organism: Sequoiadendron giganteum; assembly: GCA_007115665.2. Taxonomy (NCBI): domain Eukaryota; kingdom Viridiplantae; phylum Streptophyta; class Pinopsida; order Cupressales; family Cupressaceae; genus Sequoiadendron; species Sequoiadendron giganteum. The sequence goes on along the minus strand of CM021109.1, from coordinate 124,126,369 downwards.
CTTGCTTTTGTCACCAGTCATATGATGTGAGCACCCACTATCAATTACCCACTAATATTTTTCTTCAATTTTTGTTGCAAGAGCTTTCTCAACATTCACATTACTAGTAGATTCGGTGGACACCTGACCATTTTATTTGATAGCAATAAATACCCATTCATCTTCATTTTTGATTTCTTTATCAGATTCTTCATCAGTTACACCTTCTTCAGCATAATAACATTTCCTTTGAAATCTAGTCTTCTCAGGTTTGTACTTAGAAACTCTTTTAGGACATCTAGATGCAAAATGACCTATTTTACTGCAAGAAAAAGATTTGATAGGTAACTTTCCTTTGTACTTACCATGACCTTTGGCTTCTCTTTTCACAATCAATGCTTCCAGTTCTTCTAATTCTCTTTCTTCATCTTTAATCTTTTTCATTTCATCTTCATATTTGAATGTCCTTTTGGAACTCTCACCCAGATTGTATCTTTGTTGGCTTTTTCCGGATACTGTAGATTTGAATGCAGATTCAGTCTTAGGAGAAGATTCACTTAACTCAAAGGCAACAAGTTTTCCAATCATCATATCTCTTGTCATATTTGTCACTGAATTGAGTTCATCAATAGCATGAGCTCTTGTTCTGTAGGAGGAAGGCACAGATCTAAGTATCTTAGCCACAACTCCTTCATCATCCAAGGTTCCACTGACACATCTAATGTTCATCACCAATTCATTTATCTTTTGATAAAAAGAGAGGATATCCTCATCTTCACTCATCTTCACTCATCTTCAAGTCTTCCCATTTTCCTTTTAGACTTTGTAGCTTAGCACTTTTCACTAGCGCATCTCCTTCATACAATGTTTCCAACTTTTTCCAAATCTGGTATGCAGTCTTCAATCCTAACATATTTGTCATCTCTGAATCTGTCAAAGCACTCAATAATGCTTCAATAGCTCTGGTATTAGATTTTGCTTGCTTGATCTCATCTTTAGAGGATGGACCATTCTGAGGAATAGTATATGCACTTTGTGGCATCTTCTAGAAAGGGTCTCCAATGCACTTCAAATGACATTCCATTCTGACATTCTATAAGGAGTATTTTGTACCATCGAATCTAAGACTATCCTTCTTGTATGATGCCATCGTGGATCACCTCAAGCTTTTAGGCTTCTTTAGAGGAACTACTCTGATACCAATTGTTGGAAAAACAAGGATAGATAATTGAGAGGGGGCGTGAATCAGTTGTTACCAAAATTAGACTTATACAACATTAATCAACCTTAAATCTTAGATCTGATAAATAACAGTACAAGCATAAATTAATAACACATCAGAGACACATGAACACCAAGATTTTATACCTGGAAACCTTGTTAGGGGATAAACCACAGTGGATGCTAGTCCACAAGATTATACCCTATTAGAAGTATAATGAAGAATGAAAACAGAATGCACTTGCATTCAGGCGCACTACCTAGAGCACACTGCTCAAAGGGAAGGCTCACTGCCTTACATAAAGTAATCAGATTAAATCCATTTGATGAAGTTGAACTAAGAAAAATAGCTTCTACAAAAGCTTGATTACAGTTCCAGTTAGGCACACAAAAACTTCTACACACTCTTCCACACTCTGCTCAAACTTCTTCACACTCTACTATGCTCTTAAATGATTTGACATTTATTCACACATGTATGCCTCTTACGCACACTAAGCATTGCCACTAAATGAGGAAAAAAAACACTTATATATATCTGTTATATGGATTTACTCCTACTATTCAGTCGGCCTCAAATAAAGAATAAATTACAACTGTCAGCCTCAATACATGAATAAATTTCAATGCGCACCAACACAAGTCAGTCACAACATATTGAGGACCCAAACAAACACCTTCAAACATGCCAAACAATAAAATATTAATCTTCATGGATTCGTAACACGCTAACACCATCATGTCGGCCGAGAACATGAAAACGCGAGCACACATCGAAAAAATCTTCGATCACGAACACTCCGATCAATGGGAAGGCATAGCAAGGATAGAGTATGATCTAGAATCATCCATGAACGCCACAAGTACATGCACAACACATGAAATTACTAGAATTTCATCTGCTTCATCCAAGAACACCATCTACAGAAACTGAATAACTGTAGGAACACAGATCTTCATAACTTCCTAAAATCTTGATGCAAACCTCTATAACTTTTGGACAACATACTAGAAATCTTCAGCAACAAGCCCTTTGAATCGCACCTTTATATCTTCAATGAACAGGACTTTCCAACATTCTGACCTTCTTAGCTTCACTGGCTACCAACAATATTATTTTTATAATTTTCTCAATATCCTTGACATATACAACCTTAAGCATCATCAATGCTAATAGTGTTGACATCAATGACAATCACATATCAGAAATGTAACCACAACATCCAATAGGTATTTTAGGCCTCCACGAGTCTATATATTGAGGCATTGAGATGGAAATATAATATGATTTTTATAGATACACATATTCTATTAGTTTGGATGCAATATTAAAGAAAGTTGAATGTATAATCTCTTTGTGGATAATCCAAACTTGTCCTCTTTTTTGGTGGAGTTTTCTTACCCAAAATAGTTTTCTCCACATAAATCTATGTTGTGTATGGCTCATGAGTATTTCTGATTTTATTTATTGTTGGTTCATATTAGTTTAAATATCCATTGAATTCTATAGTTTAATTTAATGTTTGTAACAATATTTCATATTTTCATATTATAGTGGTTTCCTTCATTTACAACACTTGGTCTCAGATCCTAGCCAACTTTATTTATTGGGTGAAAGTGTGAAGGATTTCTATATTGTAGTGGGATTTCTATTTTTGTATATTTGTAAGTGTAGAAATCATGACTACATCTACATCTCGAATAGACATTGAAAAATTTAATGGAACAAATTATGAGTTGTGGAAGCTAAAAATAAAGGATCTTCTTGAAGAAAGATATCAATGGTTGGCTAACCTAAAATAAAATAAAATAAACTTGATACAATCAGTCAAGGTGAATGAGAAAAGATGGATAAAAGGCATAGAGTAAAACCAAATTATCTCTAAAAAATATCGTTAAATATTTTTAAAGAAAAGATTGCATATTCTTTATAGAAATAGTTGGGTGAAATTTATCAAGTCAAGAGTCTGATAATCAAAATGTATTTGAATAGATTTTTTTCTCTGAATATGAAGGAAGGCAAATCTATTGTTGAGAATTTGAATACATTTAATTTAATTTTGAGTCAGTTAGCCTTAGTTGATGTTAACATTGAGGAAGAAGACAAATACATAATGCTACTTTGTTATTTTCTTGATTCATGGGAGAATTTCATTTTTGATGTTAGTGTTAACCTTGAACATCCAAAGTTGGATTCCCTTGTCACAAGAAATGAGGAAGGAAGCTATGGATAGTTCAGTGGATACTCTTAATGTTAGGGGTAGGTCAAAGGAAAGAAGACTAAAAGGAAATTATAAGGGGCCTAAGAACAAATCAAAGGGAAGGTCTAAGACTCCTAGAAATAAGAATAGAATTAAGTGTTAGAACTGTGAAAAGATGGGACATGTTAAAAAGGAATGTGGAAACAAAAGGAAATATTGGGATTCCTCTACAAAAATTCGTCCAATGTAGATGATGAAGTTTTAGTTTCTACATGTAACATTTGTATCTAATGAACATTGGTTGGTTGACTTGGATGCTCATATTTCATATTACTAATAATAAGGAATGGTTCTCCAAATAAAAAATTATGATGAAGGTAATGTATACCTTGGGGACAAAATTTCATATCTAATTTTTGGATGGGGAATGTACAATTGTGCTTTAGTGATGGGAGGATTACAAACCTGCTTAGTCTTTTGTATATTCCTAGATTGGCTATAAATATTATTTTTATTTCAAAGTTGAGTGATTCTGAAATGAAAATTTTAACATTTAACAAGCATGGTTATAGATTGGTAAGAATAATCTTGGTGGTAGCAAGGGGAATAAGAATGGGAAATATTTTTAGGCTTGATGTCATTATCATTTGTAAATCCACCATTGTGATAAATAAGGATAAAAATACATGTATGTTGTGGTATCGTAAATTGGGCCACATTAATGAAAATGATTTAAAAAATATTATTAATAAAAATATTAGATGGTTTCTCCTACTTTGATGAGCACTTTGCTTTATTTAATCACTATGTGTTTGGTAAAAAAAATAGAGCATCATTTCCTTTAGGAAGCAATAAAGTGAAAAATAAATTAGAAATTATTGATAAAAATGTGTTTGGTCCTATGGATAACGATTTAATTAAAAAATCTCATTATTTTATTACCTTCATTGTGTTGGAGATTATAATCCCAACTACCCCAGCTCCGTATAAAGACAAAAGCTTCGCCACCAACCTCCACTCAAACTGCAATCAACCTCCAGTCAGACCATGTGCGTTGAATGCAAGAACATGTGTTTTTGACTGTAATCCAACAGTCTAGATGGTTCTAAGACCTCTATAAATAGAGGCAGATGTAATGTGGTTACTTACTCTGAGATGAGTCCAGCTCTGTAGAGCTGTAAGTGTAAGCTCTAAACTGTAAGGGCAGAGCTGTAAGGGTATGAGCTGAAGCTCATGAGTCTGTAATATCCATTTGATAATGTTTCTTCGTTCGCAGTATTTTTGTCTCTCTATTTTTTCCTCTGTCAAATTCTTTCACATTGATGATTTTTATAGATTTACATGAGTTTACTTTACAAGACATAAATATAAAGTTTTTACTAAGTTTATGGAACCTAAAGTCTTACTAGAAAACCAATTAGGAATTAAGATACAAGTTTTGAGATCTAACTATGGAGGGGAATATTTACATAATAAATTTAATAAGATTTGTAAGCATGCATGCATCATAAGGAAAATGATAACTCCATCTACACCACAATAGAATTTTTCTACAAAAAGGATGAATTGAACTATTATGGAAAGATCCAGAAGTATGTTGAGTGATGCATAGTTGGACAAATGATTTTGGGTAGAAGTTGTGAATACCAATTGGTACTTGATTAATAGACCCCCTTGCAAGGCTCTTTTTTTGATACCTTATGTATTTTGGATAGATAAGAAACCTTCTATTTGACATTTAAGGGTTTTTGGTTGTGAGGTTTTTGTTCATGTTCAGAAAGAAAAGAATTCTAAGTTGGATCCAAAAGCATAGAAATGCATCTTCATAAACTTCACAATTTTTAATATTTGCATTTATTAATTATTTTTAATGTTAATG